>CAJUXJ010000903.1:0-22393 GCA_910589775.1 Avena eriantha
CCCCTAGAGTGGCAAAATAGTGTCCAATAGCTCATGAGAACGGCCGGAAACATGAAAAACGACGAGTTTTGGTCATAACTCTAAAACATGTACCGGATTCTAGGATCGTTGTAAATCCCCATGAAGCGCCAAAATAGTGTGCAATAGGTCATGAAAACGGCCGTAAAACGTGAAAAACGAAGAGTTTTTGGTCATAACCCTCAAACATGTATGGTCTTAGGGTTGTTGTAAATCCCCTAGAACCCCAAAACTATGGGCAATAACTCATGAAAACAGCCATAATACGCGAAATCGACGAGTTTTGGTTTAAAACTCTCAAACATGTATCGGGTCTAACGAGCAATGCAAACCCACCGGAAACTCACAACTGTAGGTAATAGAGCATGAAAAACCATAAAACATAAAAAACAACAAGTTTTTCGTCATGCCCTCAAACATGTATCGGGTCTAATGGTCGTTTTAAATCGCCTTAAAACCCTTGAACTGTGGCAATAGCTCATGAAAACGGTCATAAAAACACAAAACGACGATTTTTGCTCATCCCCTAAAATGCATCGGGTCTAACGGTCCATGAAAATCCTCATGGAGCACCAAAACAGTGTGCAATAACTCATGAAAACGGCCGTAAAACGCGAAAACGATGAGTTTTTGGTCATAACTCTCAAACATGTATCGTGTCTTAGGCGTTGTAAATCCTCCTAGAGTGCCAAAACAGTGTGCAATAACTCATGAAAACGGTCGTAAAACGCGAAAACGACGAGTTTTGGTCATAACTCTCAAACATGTATCGGGTCTTAGGATCGTTGTAAATCCCCCTAGAGTGCCAAAACAATGTCCAATAGCTCATGAAAACGGCGTAAAACATGAAAACGATGAGTTTGGTCATAACTCTCAAACATGTATTGCGTCTTAGGATCGTTGTAAATCCCCCTAGAGTGGCGAAAATAGTGTCCAATAGCTCATGTGAATTGCCTGTAAAACATGAAAAACGACGAGTTTTTGGTCATAACTCTCAAACATGTACCGGATTCTAGGATCGTTGTAAATCCCCTGAAGCCCCAAAATAGTGTGTAATAGGTCATGAAAACGGCCGTAAAACGTGAAGTGAAGAGTTTTGTCAAACCCTCAAACCTGTATCGGGTCTTAGGGTTGTGGTAAATCCCTCGGAACCCCAAAAACTATGGGCAATAACTCTCAAACATGTATCGGGTCTTAGGATCGTTGTAAATCCCCCTAGAGTGCCAAAACAATGTCCAATAGCTCATGAAAACGGTCGTAAAAGATGAAAACGATGCGTTTTGGTGATAACTCTCAAACATGTATTGGGTCTTAGGATCGTTGTAAATCCCCTAGAGTGGCAAAAATAGGTCCAATAGCTCATGAGAATGGCCGTAAAACATGAAAAACGACGAGTTTTTGGTCATAACTCTCAAACATGTACCGGATTCTAGGATCGTTGTAAATCCCATGAAGCGCCAAAATAGTGTGCAATAGGTCATGAAAACGGCCGTAAAACGTGAAAAACGAAGAGTTTTTGGTCATAACCCTCAAACATGTATCGGGTCTTAGGGTTGTTGTAAATCCCCTAGAACCCCAAAACTATGGGCAATAACTAATGAAAACAGCCATAATACGCGAAATCGACGAGTTTTTGGTTAAAACTCTCAAACATGTATCGGGTCTAACTGAGCAATGCAAACCCACCCGGAAAGCTCTACAACTGTAGGTAATAGAGCATGAAAAAACCATAAAACATTAAAAACAACAAGTTTTTTCGTCATGCCCTCAAACATGTATCGGGTCTAATGGTCGTTTTAAATCGCCTTAAAACCCTTGAACTGTGGCAATAGCTCATGAAAACGGTCATAAAACACAAAACGACGATTTTTTGCTCATCTCCCTTAAACATGCATCGGGTCTAACGGTCCATGAAAATCCTCATGGAGCACCAAAACAAGTGTGCAAGAACTCATGAAAACGGCCGTAAAACGCGAAAACGATGAGTTTTTGGTCATAACTCTCAAACATGTATCGTGTCTTAGCTCGTTGTAAATCCCCTAGAGTGCCAAAAACAGTGTGCAATAACTCATGAAAACGGTCGTAAAACGCGAAAACGACGAGTTTTTGGTCAAACTCTCAAACATGTATCGGGTCTTAGGATCGTTGTAATCCCCCTAGAGTGCCAAAACAATGTCCAATAGCTCATGAAAACGGGCGTAAAAGATGAAACGACTGCGTTTTGGTGATAACTATCAAACATGTATGGGGTCTAGGGATCGTTGTAAATCCCCAAGAGTGCAAAATTGTGTCCAATAGCTGCAGGAGAATGCCGTAGAAACATGAAAAACGACGAGTTGTTGGTCATAACTCTCAAACATGTACCGATTCTAGGATCGTTGTAAATCCCATGAAGCGCCAAAACATTGTGCAATAGGTCATCAAAACGGCCGTAAAACGTGAAAACGAAGAGTTTTTGGTCATAACCCTCAAACCTGTATCGGGTCTTAGGGTTGTTGTAAATCCCCTAGGAACCCCAAAACTATGGGCAATAACTCATGAAAACAGCCATAATACGCGAAATCGACGAAGTTTTGGTTAAAACTCTCAAACATGTATCGGGTCTAACTGAGCAATGCAAACCCACCCTGGAAACTCACAACTGTAGGTAATAGAGCATGAAAAAACCATAAAACATTAAAAACAACAAGTTTTTCGTCATGCCCTCAAACATGTATCGGGTCTAATGGTCGTTTTAAATCGCCTTAAAACCCTTGAACTGTGGCAATAGCTCATGAAAACGGTCATAAAACACAAAACGACGATTTTTGCTCATCCCTTAAACATGCATCGGGTCTAACGGTCCATGAAAATCCTCATGGAGCACCAAAACAGTGTGCAATAACTCATGAAAACGGCCGTAAACGCGAAAACGATGAGTTTTTGGTCTAACTCTCAAACATGTATCGTGTCTTAGGCTCGTTGTAAATCCTCCTAGAGTGCCAAAACAGTGTGCAATAACTCATGAAAACGGTCGTAAAACTGCGAAAACGACGAGTTTTTGGTCATAACTCTCAAACATGTATCGGGTCTTAGGATCGTTTGTAAATCCCCCTAGAGTGCCAAAACAATGTCCAATAGCTCATGAAAACGGCCGTAAAACATGAAAACGATGAGTTTTGGTCATAACTCTCAAACATGTATTGGGTCTTAGGATAGTTGTAAATCCCCCTAGAGTGGCAAAATAGTGTCCAATAGCTCATGAGAATGGCCTGTAAAACATGAAAAACGACGAGTTTTTGGTCATAACTCTCAAACATGTACCGGATTCTAGGATCGTTGTAAATCCCCATGAGCCCCAAAATAGTGTGTAATAGGTCATGAAAACGGCCGTAAAACGTGAAAAACGAAGAGTTTTTGGTCATAACCCTCAAACCTGTATCGGGTCTTAGGGTTGTTGTAAATCCCCTAGGAACCCCAAAACTATGGGCAATAACTCATGAAAACAGCCATAATACGCGAAATCGACGAGTTTTTGGTTAAAACTCTCAAACATGTATCGGGTCTAACGAGCAATGCAAACCCCACCTGGAAACTCTCAACTGTAGGTAATAGAGCATGAAGAAACCATAAAAACATTAAAAACAACAAGTTTTTCGTCATGCCCTCAAACATGTATCGGGTCTAATGGTCGTTTTAAATCGCCCTAAAACCCTTGAACTGTGGCAATAGCTCATGAAAACGGTCATAAAACACAAAACGATGATTTTTTGCTCATCTCCTTAAAACATGCATCGGGTCTAACGGTCCATGCAAATCCTCATGGAGCACCAAAACAGTGTGCAAGAACTCATGAAAACGGCCGTAAAACGCGAAAACGATGAGTTTTTGGTCATAACTCTCAAACATGTATCGTGTCTTAGGATCGTTGTAAATCCTCCTAGAGTGCCAAAACAGTGTGCAATAACTCATGAAAACGGTCGTAAAACGCGAAAACGAGAGTTTTTGGTCATAACTCTCAAACATGTATCGGGTCTTAGGATCGTTGTAAATCCCCCTAGAGTGCCAAAACAATGTCCAATAGCTCATGAAAACGGTCGTAACAGATGAAAACGATGCGTTTTGGTGATAACTCTCAAACATGTATTGGGTCTTAGGATCGTTGTAAATCCCCCTAGAGTGGCAAAATAGTGTCCAATAGCTGATGAGAATGGCCGTAAAACATGAAAAACGACGAGTTGTTGGTCATAACTCTCAAACATGTACCGGATTCTAGGATCGTTGTAAATCCCCATGAAGCGCCAAAACATTGTGCAATAGGTCATCAAAACGGCCGTAAAACGTGAAAAACGAAGAGTTTTTGGTCATAACCCTCAAACCTGTATCGGGTCTTAGGGTTGTTGTAAATCCCCTCGGAACCCCAAAACTATGGGCAATAACTCATGAAAACAGCCATAATACGCGAAATCGACAAGTTTTTGGTTAAAACTCTCAAACATGTATCGGGTCTAACGAGCAATGCAAACCCACCTGGAAACTCTCAACTGTAGGTAATAGAGCATGAAGAAACCATAAAACATTAAAAACAACAAGTTTTTCGTCATGCCCTCAAACATGTATCGGGTCTAATGGTCGTTTTAAATCGCCTTAAAACCCTTGAACTGTGGCAATAGCTCATGAAAACGGTCATAAAACACAAAACGATGATTTTTTGCTCATCTCCTTAAACATGGCATCGGGTCTAACGGTCCATGCAAATCCTCATGGAGCACCAAAACAGTGTGCAAGAACTCATGAAAACGGCCGTAAAACAGCGAAAACGATGAGTTTTTGGTCATAACTCTCAAACATGTATCGTGTCTTAGGCTCGTTGTAAATCCTCCTAGAGTGCCAAAACAGTGTGCAATAACTCATGAAAACGGTCGTAAAACTGCGAAAACGACGAGTTTTTGGTCATAACTCTCAAACATGTATCGGGTCTTAGGATCGTTGTAAATCCCCCTAGAGTGCCAAAACAATGTCCAATAGCTCATGAAAACGGCTGTAAAACATGAAAACGATGAGTTTTGGTCATAACTCTCAAACATGTATTGGGTCTTAGGATAGTTGTAAATCCCCCAAGAGTGGCAAAATAGTGTCCAATAGCTCCTGAGAATGGCTGTAAAACATGAAAAACGACGAGTTTTTGGTCATAACTCTCAAACATGTACCGGATTCTAGGATCGTTGTAATCCCCCTGAAGCCCCAAAATAGTGTGTAATAGGTCATGAAAACGGCCGTAAAACGTGAAAAACGAAGAGTTTTTGGTCATAACCCTCAAACATGTATCGGGTCTTAGGGTTGTTGTAAATCCCCCTAGAACCCCAAAACTATGGGCAATAACTAATTGAAAACAGCCATAATACGCGAAATCCACGAGTTTTTGGTTAAAACTCTCAAACATGTATCGGGTCTAACGAGCAATGCAAACCCACCTGGAAACTCACAACTGTAGGTAATAGAGCATGAAGAAAACCATAAAACATTAAAAACAACAAGTTTTTCGTCATGCCCTCAAACATGTATCGGGTCTAATGGTCGTTTTAAATCGCCCTTAAAACCCTTGAACTGTGGCAATAGCTCATGAAAACGGTCATAAAACACAAAATCGATGATTTTTTGCTCATCTCCTTAAACATGCATCGGGTCTAACGGTCCATGCAAATCCTCATGGAGCACCAAAACAGTGTGCAAGAACTCATGAAAACGGCCGTAAAACGCGAAAACGATGAGTTTTTGGTCATAACTCTCAAACATGTATCGTGTCTTAGGCTCGTTGTAAATCCTCCTAGAGTGCCAAAACAGTGTGCAATAACTCATGAAAACGGTCGTAAAATGCGAAAACGACGAGTTTTTGGTCATAACTCTCAAACATGTATCGGGTCTTAGGATCGTTGTAAATCCCCCTAGAGTGCCAAAACAATGTCCAATAGCTCATGAAAACGGCTCGTAAAACATGAAAACGATGAGTTTTGGTCATAACTCTCAAACATGTATTGGGTCTTAGGATAGTTGTAAATCCCCCATAGAGTGGCAAAATAGTGTCCAATAGCTCCTGAGAATGGCCGTAAAACATGAAAAACGACGAGTTTTGGTCATAACTCTCAAACATGTACCGGATTCTAGGATCGTTGTAAATCCCCATGAAGCCCCAAAATAGTGTGCTAATAGGTCATGAAAAACGGCCGTAAAACGTGAAAAACGAAGAGTTTTTGGTCATAACCCTCAAACCTGTATCGGTTCTTAGGGTTGTTGTAAATCCCCTAGGAACCCCAAAACTATGGCAATAACTCATGAAAACAGCCATAATACGCGAAATCGACGAGTTTTTGGTTTAAAACTCTCAAACATGTATCGGGTCTAACGAGCAATGCAAACCCACCTGGAAACTCTACAACTGTAGGTAATAGAGCATGAAAGAAACCATAAAACATAAAAACAACAAGTTTTTCGTCATGCCCTCAAACATGTATCGGGTCTAATGGTCGTTTTAAATCGCCTTAAAACCCTTGAACTGTGGCAATAGCTCATGAAAACGGTCATAAAACACAAAATCGATGATTTTTGCTCATCTCCTTAAACATGCATCGGGTCTAACGGTCCATGCAAATCCTCATGGAGCACCAAAACAGTGTGCAAGAACTCATGAAAACGGCCGTAAACGCGAAAACGATGAGTTTTTGGTCATAACTCTCAAACATGTATCGTGTCTTAGGCTCGTTGTAAATCCTCCTAGAGTGCCAAAACAGTGTGCAATAACTCATGAAAACGGTCGTAAAATGCGAAACGACGAGTTTTTGGTCATAACTCTCAAACATGTATCGGGTCTTAGGATCGTTGTAAATCCCCCTAGAGTGCCAAAACAATGTCCAATAGCTCATGAAAACGGCTGTAAAAGATGAAAACGATGAGTTTTGGTCATAACTCTCAAACATGTATTGGGTCTTAGGATCGTTGTAAATCCCCCTAAGAGTGGCAAAATAGTGTCCAATAGCTGATGAGAATGGCCGTAAAACATGAAAAACGACGAGTTGTTGGTCATAACTCTCAAACATGTACCGGATTCTAGGATCGTTGTAAATCCCCATGAAGCGCCAAAACTATTGTGCAATAGGTCATCAAAACGGCCGTAAAACGTGAAAAACGAAGAGTTTTTGGTCATAACCCTCAAACCTGTATCGGGTCTTAGGGTTGTTGTAAATCCCCTCGAACCCCAAAACTATGGGCAATAACTCATGAAAACAGCCATAATACGCGAAATCGACAAGTTTTTGGTTTAAAACTCTCAAACATGTATCGGGTCTAACGAGCAATGCAAACCCACCTGGAAACTCTCAACTGTAGGTAATAGAGCATGAAGAAACCATAAAACATTAAAAACAACAAGTTTTTCGTCATGCCCTCAAACATGTATCGGGTCTAATGGTCGTTTTAAATCGCCTTAAAACCCTTGAACTGTGGCAATAGCTCATGAAAACGGTCATAAAACACAAAACGATGATTTTTTGCTCATCTCCTTAAACATGCATCGGGTCTAACGGTCCATGCAAATCCTCATGGAGCACCAAAACAGTGTGCAAGAACTCATGAAAACGGCCGTAAAACGCGAAAACGATGAGTTTTTGGTCATAACTCTCAAACATGTATCGTGTCTTAGGCTCGTTGTAAATCCTCCTAGAGTGCCAAAACAGTGTGCAATAACTCATGAAAACGGTCGTAAACTGCGAAAACGACGAGTTTTTGGTCATAACTCTCAAACATGTATCGGGTCTTAGGATCGTTGTAAATCCCCCTAGAGTGCCAAAACAATGTCCAATAGCTCATGAAAACGGCTGTAAAACATGAAAACGATGAGTTTTGGTCATAACTCTCAAACATGTATTGGGTCTTAGGATAGTTGTAAATCCCCCTAGAGTGGCAAAATAGTGTCCAATAGCTCCTGAGAATGGCTGTAAAACATGAAAAACGACGAGTTTTTGGTCATAACTCTCAAACATGTACCGGATTCTAGGATCGTTGTAAATCCCCATGAAGCCCCAAAATAGTGTGTAATAGGTCATGAAAACGGCCGTAAAACGTGAAAACGAAGAGTTTTTGGTCATAACCCTCAAACATGTATCGGGTCTTAGGGTTGTTGTAAATCCCCCTAGAACCCCAAAACTATGGGCAATAACTATGAAAACAGCCATAATACGCGAAATCCACGAGTTTTTGGTTAAAACTCTCAAACATGTATCGGGTCTAACGAGCAATGCAAACCCACCTGGAAACTCTCAACTGTAGGTAATAGAGCATGAAGAAACCATAAAACATTAAAAACAACAAGTTTTTCGTCATGCCCTCAAACATGTATCGGGTCTAATGGTCGTTTTAAATCGCCTTAAAACCCTTGAACTGTGGCAATAGCTCATGAAAACGGTCATAAAACACAAAACGATGATTTTTTGCTCATCTCCTTAAACATGCATCGGGTCTAACGGTCCATGCAAATCCTCATGGAGCACCAAACAGTGTGCAATAACTCATGAAAACGGCCGTAAAACGCGAAAACGATGAGTTTTTGGTCATAACTCTCAAACATGTATCGTGTCTTAGGCTCGTTGTAAATCCTCCTAGAGTGCCAAAACAGTGTGCAATAACTCATGAAAACGGTCGTAAAACTGCGAAAACGACGAGTTTTTGGTCATAACTCTCAAACATGTATCGGGTCTTAGGATCGTTGTAAATCCCCCTAGAGTGCCAAAACAATGTCCAATAGCTCATGAAAACGGCTGTAAAACATGAAAACGATGAGTTTTGGTCATAACTCTCAAACATGTATTGGGTCTTAGGATAGTTGTAAATCCCCCTAGAGTGGCAAAATAGTGTCCAATAGCTCATGAGAATGGCCTGTAAAACATGAAAAACGACGAGTTTTTGGTCATAACTCTCAAACATGTACCGGATTCTAGGATCGTTGTAAATCCCCATGAAGCCCCAAAATAGTGTGTAATAGGTCATGAAAACGGCCGTAAAACGTGAAAAACGAAGAGTTTTTGGTCATAACCCTCAAACCTGTATCGGGTCTTAGGGTTGTTGTAAATCCCCCTAGAACCCCAAAACTATGGGCAATAACTCATGAAAACAGCCATAATACGCGAAATCGACGAGTTTTTGGTTTAAAACTCTCAAACATGTATCGGGTCTAACGAGCAATGCCAACCCACCTGGAAACTCTCAACTGTAGGTAATAGAGCATGAAGAAACCATAAAACATTAAAAACAACAAGTTTTTCGTCATGCCCTCAAACATGTATCGGGTCTAATGGTCGTTTTAAATCGCCTTAAAACCCTTGAACTGTGGCAATAGCTCATGAAAACGGTCATAAAACACAAAATCGATGATTTTTTGCTCATCTCCTTAAACATGCATCGGGTCTAACGGTCCATGCAAATCCTCATGGAGCACCAAAACAGTGTGCAAGAACTCATGAAAACGGCCGTAAAACGCGAAAACGATGAGTTTTTGGTCATAACTCTCAAACATGTATCGTGTCTTAGGCTCGTTGTAAATCCTCCTAGAGTGCCAAAACAGTGTGCAATAACTCATGAAAACGGTCGTAAAATGCGAAAACGACGAGTTTTTGGTCATAACTCTCAAACATGTATCGGGTCTTAGGATCGTTGTAAATCCCCCTAGAGTGCCAAAACAATGTCCAATAGCTCATGAAAACGGCTCGTAAAACGATGAAAACGATGAGTTTTGGTCATAACTCTCAAACATGTATTGGGTCTTAGGATCGTTGTAAATCCCCCAAGAGTGGCAAAATAGTGTCCAATAGCTCCTGAGAATGGCCTGTAAAACATGAAAAACGACGAGTTTTTGGTCATAACTCTCAAACATGTACCGGATTCTAGGATCGTTGTAAATCCCCATGAAGCCCAAAATAGTGTGTAATAGGTCATGAAAACGGCCGTAAAACGTGAAAAACGAAGAGTTTTTGGTCATAACCCTCAAACATGTATCGGGTCTTAGGGTTGTTGTAAATCCCCTCGGAACCCCAAAACTATGGGCAATAACTCATGAAAACAGCCATAATACGCGAAATCGACAAGTTTTTGGTTAAAACTCTCAAACATGTATCGGGTCTAACGAGCAATGCAAACCCACCTGGAAACTCTCAACTGTAGGTAATAGAGCATGAAGAAACCATAAAACATTAAAAACAACAAGTTTTTCGTCATGCCCTCAAACATGTATCGGGTCTAATGGTCGTTTTAAATCGCCTTAAAACCCTTGAACTGTGGCAATAGCTCATGAAAACGGTCATAAAACACAAAATCGATGATTTTTTGCTCATCTCCTTAAACATGCATCGGGTCTAACGGTCCATGCAAATCCTCATGGAGCACCAAAACAGTGTGCAAGAACTCATGAAAACGGCCGTAAAACGCGAAAACGATGAGTTTTTGGTCATAACTCTCAAACATGTATCGTGTCTTAGGCTCGTTGTAAATCCTCCTAGAGTGCCAAAACAGTGTGCAATAACTCATGAAAACGGTCGTAAAATGCGAAAACGACGAGTTTTTGGTCATAACTCTCAAACATGTATCGGGTCTTAGGATCGTTGTAAATCCCCCTAGAGTGCCAAAACAATGTCCAATAGCTCATGAAAACGGCTGTAAAACATGAAAACGATGAGTTTTGGTCATAACTCTCAAACATGTATTGGGTCTTAGGATAGTTGTAAATCCCCCAAGAGTGGCAAAATAGTGTCCAATAGCTCCTGAGAATGGCTGTAAAACATGAAAAACGACGAGTTTTTGGTCATAACTCTGAAACATGTACCGGATTCTAGGATCGTTGTAAATCCCCATGAAGCCCCAAAATAGTGTGTAATAGGTCATGAAAACGGCCGTAAAACGTGAAAAACGAAGAGTTTTTGGTCATAACCCTCAAACATGTATCGGGTCTTAGGGTTGTTGTAAATCCCCCTAGAACCCCAAAACTATGGGCAATAACTAATGAAAACAGCCATAATACGCGAAATCCACGAGTTTTTGGTTAAAACTCTCAAACATGTATCGGGTCTAACGAGCAATGCCAACCCACCTGGAAACTCTCAACTGTAGGTAATAGAGCATGAAGAAACCATAAAACATTAAAAACAACAAGTTTTTCGTCATGCCCTCAAACATGTATCGGGTCTAATGGTCGTTTTAAATCGCCTTAAAACCCTTGAACTGTGGCAATAGCTCATGAAAACGGTCATAAAACACAAAATCGATGATTTTTTGCTCATCTCCTTAAACATGCATCGGGTCTAACGGTCCATGCAAATCCTCATGGAGCACCAAAACAGTGTGCAAGAACTCATGAAAACGGCCGTAAAACGCGAAAACGATGAGTTTTTGGTCATAACTCTCAAACATGTATCGTGTCTTAGGCTCGTTGTAAATCCTCCTAGAGTGCCAAAACAGTGTGCAATAACTCATGAAAACGGTCGTAAAATGCGAAAACGACGAGTTTTTGGTCATAACTCTCAAACATGTATCGGGTCTTAGGATCGTTGTAAATCCCCCTAGAGTGCCAAAACAATGTCCAATAGCTCATGAAAACGGTCGTAAAAGATGAAAACGATGCGTTTTGGTGATAACTCTCAAACATGTATTGGGTCTTAGGATCGTTGTAAATCCCCCAAGAGTGGCAAAATTGTGTCCAATAGCTGATGAGAATGGCCGTAAAACATGAAAAACGACGAGTTGTTGGTCATAACTCTCAAACATGTACCGGATTCTAGGATCGTTTTAAATCCCCATGAAGCGCCAAAACATTGTGCAATAGGTCATCAAAACGGCCGTAAAACGTGAAAAACGAAGAGTTTTTGGTCATAACCCTCAAACCTGTATCGGGTCTTAGGGTTGTTGTAAATCCCCTCGGAACCCCAAAACTATGGGCAATAACTCATGAAAACAGCCATAATACGCGAAATCGACAAGTTTTTGGTTAAAACTCTCAAACATGTATCGGGTCTAACGAGCAATGCAAACCCACCTGGAAACTCTCAACTGTAGGTAATAGAGCATGAAGAAACCATAAAACATTAAAAACAACAAGTTTTTCGTCATGCCCTCAAACATGTATCGGGTCTAATGGTCGTTTTAAATCGCCTTAAAACCCTTGAACTGTGGCAATAGCTCATGAAAACGGTCATAAAACACAAAATCGATGATTTTTTGCTCATCTCCTTAAACATGCATCGGGTCTAACGGTCCATGCAAATCCTCATGGAGCACCAAAACAGTGTGCAAGAACTCATGAAAACGGCCGTAAAACGCGAAAACGATGAGTTTTTGGTCATAACTCTCAAACATGTATCGTGTCTTAGGCTCGTTGTAAATCCTCCTAGAGTGCCAAAACAGTGTGCAATAACTCATGAAAACGGTCGTAAAATGCGAAAACGACGAGTTTTTGGTCATAACTCTCAAACATGTATCGGGTCTTAGGATCGTTGTAAATCCCCCTAGAGTGCCAAAACAATGTCCAATAGCTCATGAAAACGGCTGTAAAAGATGAAAACGATGCGTTTTGGTGATAACTCTCAAACATGTATTGGGTCTTAGGATCGTTGTAAATCCCCCAAGAGTGGCAAAATAGTGTCCAATAGCTGATGAGAATGGCCGTAAAACATGAAAAACGACGAGTTGTTGGTCATAACTCTCAACATGTACCGGATTCTAGGATCGTTTTAAATCCCCATGAAGCGCCAAAACTAGTGTGCAATAGGTCATGCAAAACGGCCGTAAAACGTGAAAAACGAAGAGTTTTTGGTCATAACCATCAAACCTGTATCGGGTCTTAGGGTTGTTGTAAATCCCCTCGGAACCCCAAAACTATGGGCAATAACTCATGAAAACAGCCATAATACGCGAAATCGACAAGTTTTTGGTTTAAAACTCTCAAACATGTATCGGGTCTAACGAGCAATGCAAACCCACCTGGAAACTCTCAACTGTAGGTAATAGAGCATGAAGAAACCATAAAACATTAAAAACAACAAGTTTTTCGTCATGCCCTCAAACATGTATCGGGTCTAATGGTCGTTTTAAATCGCCTTAAAACCCTTGAACTGTGGCAATAGCTCATGAAAACGGTCATAAAACACAAAATCGATGATTTTTTGCTCATCTCCTTAAACATGCATCGGGTCTAACGGTCCATGCAAATCCTCATGGAGCACCAAAACAGTGTGCAAGAACTCATGAAAACGGCCGTAAAACGCGAAAACGATGAGTTTTTGGTCATAACTCTCAAACATGTATCGTGTCTTAGGCTCGTTGTAAATCCTCCTAGAGTGCCAAAACAGTGTGCAATAACTCATGAAAACGGTCGTAAAATGCGAAAACGACGAGTTTTTGGTCATAACTCTCAAACATGTATCGGGTCTTAGGATCGTTGTAAATCCCCCTAGAGTGCCAAAACAATGTCCAATAGCTCATGAAAACGGCTGTAAAACATGAAAACGATGAGTTTTGGTCATAACTCTCAAACATGTATTGGGTCTTAGGATAGTTGTAAATCCCCCTAGAGTGGCAAAATAGTGTCCAATAGCTCCTGAGAATGGCTGTAAAACATGAAAAACGACGAGTTTTTGGTCATAACTCTCAAACATGTACCGGATTCTAGGATCGTTGTAAATCCCCATGAAGCCCCAAAATAGTGTGTAATAGGTCATGAAAACGGCCGTAAAACGTGAAAAACGAAGAGTTTTTGGTCATAACCCTCAAACCTGTATCAGGGTCTTACGGTTGTTGTAAATCCCCCTAGAACCCCAAAACTATGGGCAAATAACTCATGAAAACAGCCATAATACGCGAAATCCGACGAGTTTTTAGGTTTAAAACTCTCAAACATGTATCGGGTCTAAATGAGCAATGCAAACCCACCTGGAAACTCACAACTGTAGGTAATAGAGCATGAAAAAACCACAAAACATTAAAAAACAACAAGTTTTTCGTCCGTGCCCTCAAACATGTATCGGGTCTAATGGTCGTTTTAAATCGCCTTAAAACCCTTGAACTGTGGCAATAGCTCATGAAAACGGTCATAAAACACAAAATCGACTGATTTTTTGCTCATCTCCTTAAACATGCATCGGGTCTAACGGTCCATGCAAATCCTCATGGAGCACCAAAACAGTGTGCAAGAACTCATGAAAACGGCCGTAAAACGCGAAAACGATGAGTTTTTGGTCATAACTCTCAAACATGTATCGTGTCTTAGGCTCGTTGTAAATCCTCCTAGAGTGCCAAAACAGTGTGCAATAACTCATGAAAACGGTCGTAAAATGCGAAAACGACGAGTTTTTGGTCATAACTCTCAAACATGTATCGGGTCTTAGGATCGTTGATAAATCCCCCTAGAGTGCCAAAACAATGTCCAATAGCTCATGAAAACGGCTCGTAAAACATGAAAACGATGAGTTTTGGTCATAACTCTCAAACATGTATTGGGTCTTAGGATCGTTGTAAATCCCCCTAAGAGTGGCAAAATAGTGTCCAATAGCTCATGAGAATGGCCTGTAAAACATGAAAAACGACGAGTTTTTGGTCATAACTCTCAAACATGTACCGGATTCTAGGATCGTTGTAAATCCCCATGAAGCCCCAAAATAGTGTGTAATAGGTCATGAAAACGGCCGTAAAACGTGAAAAACGAAGAGTTTTTGGTCATAACCCTCAAACCTGTATCGGGTCTTAGGGTTGTTGTAAATCCCCCTAGGAACCCCAAAACTATGGGCAATAACTCATGAAAACAGCCATAATACGCGAAATCGACAAGTTTTTGGTTAAAACTCTCAAACATGTATCGGGTCTAACGAGCAATGCAAACCCACCTGGAAACTCTCAACTGTAGGTAATAGAGCATGAAGAAACCATAAAACATTAAAAACAACAAGTTTTTCGTCATGCCCTCAAACATGTATCGGGTCTAATGGTCGTTTTAAATCGCCTTAAAACCCTTGAACTGTGGCAATAGCTCATGAAAACGGTCATAAAACACAAAAACGATGATTTTTTGCTCATCTCCTTAAACATGCATCGGGTCTAACGGTCCATGCAAATCCTCATGGAGCACCAAAACAGTGTGCAAGAACTCATGAAAACGGCCGTAAAACACGAAAACGATGAGTTTTTGGTCATAACTCTCAAACATGTATCGTGTCTTAGGCTCGTTGTAAATCCTCCTAGAGTGCCAAAACAGTGTGCAATAACTCATGAAAACGGTCGTAAACGCGAAAACGACGAGTTTTTGGTCATAACTCTCAAACATGTATCGGGTCTTAGGATCGTTGTAAATCCCCCTAGAGTGCCAAAACAATGTCCAATAGCTCATGAAAACGGCTGTAAAACATGAAAACGATGAGTTTTGGTCATAACTCTCAAACATGTATTGGGTCTTAGGATAGTTGTAAATCCCCCTAGAGTGGCAAAATAGTGTCCAATAGCTCCTGAGAATGGCTGTAAAACATGAAAAACGACGAGTTTTTGGTCATAACTCTCAAACATGTACCGGATTCTAGGATCGTTGTAAATCCCCATGAAGCCCCAAAATAGTGTGTAATAGGTCATGAAAACGGCCGTAAAACGTGAAAAACGAAGAGTTTTTGGTCATAACCCTCAAACATGTATCGGGTCTTAGGGTTGTTGTAAATCCCCCTAGAACCCCAAAACTATGGGCAATAACTATGAAAACAGCCATAATACGCGAAATCCACGAGTTTTTGGTTAAAACTCTCAAACATGTATCGGGTCTAATGAGCAATGCAAACCCACCCGGAAAGTCACAACTGTAGGTAATAGAGCATGAAAAAACCATAAAACATAAAAACAACAAGTTTTTCGTCATGCCCTCAAACATGTATCGGGTGTAATGGTCATTTTAAATCGCCTTAAAACCCTTGAACTGTGGCAATAGCTCATGAAAACGGTCATAAAACACAAAACGACGATTTTTTGCTCATCCCCTTAAACATGCATCGGGTCTAACGGTCCATGAAAATCCTCATGGAGCACCAAAACAGTGTGCAATAACTCATGAAAACGGCCGTAAAACGCGAAAACGATGAGTTTTTGGTCATAACTCTCAAACATGTATCGTGTCTTAGGCTCGTTGTAAATCCTCCTAGAGTGCCAAAACAGTGTGCAATAACTCATGAAAACGGTCGTAAAACGCGAAAACGACGAGTTTTTGGTCATAACTCTCAAACATGTATCGGGTCTTAGGATCGTTGTAAATCCCCCTAGAGTGCCAAAACAATGTCCAATAGCTCATAAAAACGGCCGTAAAACATGAAAACGATGAGTTTTGGTCATAACTCTCAAACATGTATTGGGTCTTAGGATCGTTGTAAATCCCCCTAGAGTGGCAAAATAGTGTCCAATAGCTCATGAGAATGGCTGTAAAACATGAAAAACGACGAGTTTTTGGTCATAACTCTCAAACATGTACCATATTCTAGGATCGTTGTAAATCCCCATGAAGCCCCAAAATAGTGTGTAATAGGTCATGAAAACGGCCGTAAAACGTGAAAAACGAAGAGTTTTTGGTCATAACCGTCAAACCTGTATCAGGTCTTACGGTTGTTGTAAATCCCCCAGGAACCCCAAAACTATGGAAAATAACTCATGAAAACAGCCATAATACGCGAAATCGACAAGTTTTTGGTTTAAACTCGCAAACATGTATCGGGTCAAATGAGCAATGCAAACCCACCTGGAAACTCACAACTGTAGGTAATAGAGCATGAAAAAACCACAAAACATAAAAAACAAAAGTTTTTTGCCGTGCCCTCAAACATGTATCGGGTCTAATGGTCATTTTAAATCGCCTTAAAACCCTTGAACTGTGGCAATAGCTCATGAAAACGGTCATAAAACACAAAAACGACGATTTTTTGCTCATCCCCTTAAACATGCATCGGGTCTAACGGTCCATGAAAATCCTCATGGAGCACCAAAACAGTGTGCAATAACTCATGAAAACGGCCGTAAAACACGAAAACGACGAGTTTTTGGTCATAACTGTCAAACATGTATCGTGTCTTAGGATCGTTGTAAATCCCCCTAGAGTGCCAAAACAGTGTGCACTAACTCATGAAAACGGTCGTAAAACGACGATTTTTTGGTCATAACTCTCAAACATGTATCGGGTCTTAGGATCGTTGTAAATCCCCCTAGAGTGCCAAAACAATGTCCAATAGCTTCATGAAAACGGTCGTAAAAGATGAAAACGATGCGTTTTGGTCATAACACTCAAACATGTATGGGGTCTTAGGATCGTTGTAAATCCCCCTAGAGTGGCAAAATAGTGTCCAATAGCTGATGAGAATGGCCGTAAAACATGAAAAATGACGAGTTGTTGGTCATAACTCTCAAACATGTACCGGATTCTAGGATCGTTGTAAATCCCAATGAAGCCCCAAAATAGTGTGTAATAGGTCATGAAAACGGCCGTAAAACGTGAAAAGCGAAGAGTTTTGGTCATACCCCTCAAACCTGTATCGGGTCTTAGGGTTGTTGTAAATCCCCTCGGAACCCCAAAACTATGGGCAATAACTCATGAAAACAGCCATAATACGCGAAATCGACAAGTTTTGGTTTAAAACTCTCAAACATGTATCGGGTCTAACCAGCAATGCAAACCCACCTGGAAACACTCAACTGTAGGTAATAGAGCATGAAGAAACCATAAAACATTAAAAACAACAAGTTTTTCGTCATGCCCTCAAACATGTATCGGGTCTAATGGTCGTTTTAAATCGCCTTAAAACCCTTGAACTGTGGCAATAGCTCATGAAAACGGTCATAAAACACAAAAACGATGATTTTTTGCTCATCTCCTTAAACATGCATCGGGCCTAACTGTCCATGCAAATCCTCATGGAGCACCAAAACAGTGTGCAAGAACTCATGAAAACGGCCGTAAAACGCGAAAACGATGAGTTTTTGGTCATAACTCTCAAACATGTATCGTGTCTTAGGCTCGTTGTAAATCCTCCTAGAGTGCCAAAACAGTGTGCAATAACTCATGAAAACGGTCGTAAAACGCGAAAACGACGAGTTTTTGGTCATAACTTCTCAAACATGTATCGGGTCTTAGGATCGTTGTAAATCCCCCTAGAGTGCCAAAACAATGTCCAATAGCTCATGAAAACGGCCGTAAAACATGAAAACGATGAGTTTTGGTCATAACTCTCAAACATGTATTGGGTCTTAGGATCGTTGTAAATCCCCCTAGAGTGGCAAAATAGTGTCCAATAGCTCATGAGAATGGCTGTAAAACATGAAAAACGACGAGTTTTTTGGTCATAACTCTCAAACATGTACCATATTCTAGGATCGTTGTAAATCCCCATGAAGCCCCAAAATAGTGTGTAATAGGTCATGAAAACGGCCGTAAAACGTGAAAAACGAAGAGTTTTTGGTCATAACCCGTCAAACCTGTAGCGGTCTTACGGGTTGTTTGTAAATCCCCTAGGAACCCCAAAACTATGGGCAAATAACTCATGAAAACAGCCATAATACGCGAAATCGACAAGTTTTTGGTTAAACTCTCAAACATGTATCGGGCCAAATGAGCAATGCAAACCCACCTGGAAACTTCACAACTGTAGGTAATAGAGCATGAAAAAACCACAAAACATAAAAACAACAAAGTTTTTTGTCAGTGCCCTCAAACATGTATCGGGTCTAATGGTCATTTTAAATCGCCTTAAACCCTTGAACTGTGGCAATAGCTCATGAAAACGGTCATAAAACACAAAAACGATGATTTTTTGCTCATCCCCTTAAACATGCATCGGGTCTAACGGTCCATGAAAATCCTCATGGAGCACCAAAACAGTGTGCAATAACTCATGAAAACGGCCGTAAAACGCGAAAACGACTGAGTTTTTGGTCATAACTGTCAAACATGTATCGTGTCTTAGGATCGTTGTAAATCCCCCTAGAGTGCCAAAACAGTGTGCACTAACTCATGAAAACGGTCGTAAAAACGACCATTTTTTGGTCATAACTCTCAAACATGTATCGGGTCTTAGGATCGTTGTAAATCCCCCTAGAGTGCCAAAACAATGTCCAATAGCTATGAAAACGGTCGTAAAAGATGAAAACGATGAGTTTTGGTCATAACTCTCAACATGTATGGGGTCTTAGGATCGTTGTAAATCCCCCTAGAGTGGCAAAATAGTGTCCAATAGCTCGATGAGAATGGCCGTAAAACATGAAAAACTGACGAGTTTTTGGTCATAACTCTCAAACATGTACCGGATTCTAGGATCGTTGTAAATCCCCATGAAGCCCCAAAATAGTGTGTAATAGGTCATGAAAACGGCCGTAAAACGTGAAAAGCGAAGAGTTTTTGGTCATAACCCTCAAACCTGTATCGGGTCTTAGGGTTGTTGTAAATCCCCTCGGAACCCCAAAACTATGGGCAATAACTCATGAAAACAGCCATAATACGCGAAATCGACAAGTTTTGGTTAAAACTCTCAAACATGTATCGGGTCTAACGAGCAATGCAAACCCACCTGGAACACTCAACTGTAGGTAATAGAGCATGAAGAAACCATAAAACATTAAAAACAACAAGTTTTTCGTCATGCCCTCAAACATGTATCGGGTCTAATGGTCGTTTTAAATCGCCTTAAAACCCTTGAACTGTGGCAATAGCTCATGAAAACGGTCATAAAACACAAAACGATGATTTTTTGCTCATCTCCTTAAACATGCATCGGGCCTAACTGTCCATGCAAATCCTCATGGAGCACCAAAACAGTGTGCAAGAACTCATGAAAACGGCGTAAAACGCGAAAACGATGAGTTTTTGGTCATAACTCTCAAACATGTATCGTGTCTTAGGCTCGTTGTAAATCCTCCTAGAGTGCCAAACAGTGTGCAATAACTCATGAAAACGGTCGTAAAAACGCGAAAACGACGAGTTTTTGGTCATAACTTCTCAAACATGTATCGGGTCTTAGGATCGTTGTAATCCCCCTAGAGTGCCAAAACAATGTCCAATAGCTCATGAAAACGGCCGTAAAACATGAAAACGATGAGTTTTGGTCATAACTCCTCAAACATGTATTGGGTCTTAGGATCGTTGTAAATCCCCCTAGAGTGGCAAAATAGTGTCCAATAGCTCATGAGAAGGCTGTAAAACATGAAAAACGACGAGTTTTGGTCATAACTCTCAAACATGTACCGGATTCTAGGATCGTTGTAAATCCCCATGAAGCCCGCCAAAATGTGTGTAATAGGTCATGAAACGGCCGTAAAACGTGAAAAACGAAGAGTTTTTGGTCATAACCCTCAAACCTGGATCGGGTCTTAGGGTTGTTGTAAATCCCCCTAGGAACCCCAAAACTATGGGCAATAACTATGAAAACAGCCATAATACGAAATCGACGAGTTTTTGGTTAAACACTCTCAAACATGTATCGGGTCTAATGAGCAATGCAAACCCACCCGGAACGTCACAACTGTAGGTAATAGAGCATGAAAAACCATAAAACATTAAAAACAACTAAGTTTTTCCGGCTGCCCTCAAACAGTATCAGGTCTAATGGTCGTTTTAAATCGCCTCTAAAACCCTTGAACTGTGGCAATAGCTCATGAAAACGGTCATAAACACAAAACGATGATTTTTTTGCTCATCCCCTTAAACATGCATCGGGTCTAACGGTCCATGAAAAATCCTCATGGAGCACCAAAACAGTGTGCAATAACTCATGAAAACGGCCGTAAAACGAAAACGACGAGTTTTTTGGTCATAACTCTCAAACTGTATCGTGTCTTAGGATCGTTGTAAAATCCCCCTAGAGTGCCAAAACAGTTGGGCACTACTCAGAAAACGGTCGTAAAACGCGGAAAACGACGAGTTTTTGGTCATAACTCTCAAACAGTATCGGGTCTTAGGATCGTTGTAAATCCCCTAGAGTGCCAAACAATGTCCAATAGCTCATGAAAACCGGCCGTAAAAGATGAAAACGATGAGTTTGGTCATAAACTCTCAACATGTATTGGGTCTTAGGATCGTTGTAAATCCCCCTAGAGTGGCAAAATAGTGTCCAATAGCTCATGAGAATGGCCGTAAACATGAAAAATACGAGTTTTTGGTCATAACTCTCAAACATGTACCGGATTCTAGGATCGTTGTAAATCCCCATGAAGCCCAAAATAGTGTGTAATAGGTCATGAAAACGGCCGTAAAACGTGAAAAACGAAGAGTTTTTGGTCATAACCCTCAAACCTGTATCGGGTCTTAGGGTTGTTGTAAATCCCCTAGGAACCCCAAACTATGGGCATAACTCATGAAAACAGCCATAATACGCGAAATCGACGAGTTTTGGTTATAACTCTCAAACATGTATCGGGTCTAATGAGCAATGCAAACCCACCTGGAAACTCTCAACTGTAGGTAATAGAGCATGAAAAAACCATAAAACATTAAAAACAACAAGTTTTCGTCATGCCCTCAAACATGTATCGGGTCTAATGGTCGTTTTAAATCGCCTTAAAACCCTTGAACTGTGGCAATAGCTCATGAAAACGGTCATAAAACACAAAAACGACGATTTTTTGCTCACTCCCTTAAACATGCACGGGCCTAATGTCACATTGCAAATTAATTCATGGAGCACAAAACAGTGTGCAATAACTCATGAAAACGGCCGTAAAACGCGAAAACGATGAGTTTTTGTCATAACTCTCAAACATGTATCGTGTCTTAGGATCGTTGTAAATCCCCCTAGAGTGCCAAAACAGTGTGCAATAACTCATGAAAACGGTCGTAAAACGCGAAACGACGAGTTTTTGGTCATAACTCTCAAACATGTATCGGGTCTTAGGATCGTTGTAAATCCCCCTAGAGTGCCAAAACAGTGTCCAATAGCTCATGAAAACGGCCGTAAAACATGAAAACGACGATTTTTGTCATAACTCTCAAACATGTATTGGGTCTTAGGATAGTTGTAAATCCCCCTAGAGTGGCAAAATAGTGTCCAATAGCTCATGAGAAACGGCCGTAAAACATGAAAAACGACGTTTTTTGGTCATAACTCTCAAACATGTACCGGATTCTAGGATCGTTGTAAATCCCCATGAAGCCCAAAATAGTGTAATAGGTCATGAAAACGGCCGTAAAACGTGAAAAACGAAGAGTTTTTGGTCATAACCCTCAAACCTGTATCGGGTCTTAGGGTTGTTGTAAATCCCCCTAGAACCCCAAAACTATGGGCAATAACTCATGAAAACAGCCATAATACGCGAAATCGACGAGTTTTTGGTTAAAACTCTCAAACATGTATCGGTCTAA
>CAJUXJ010000904.1:0-171108 GCA_910589775.1 Avena eriantha
TGATCCATGTGGTTTATGAAAAGAACACACATGGAATGACTCTAGTGGATCCATGTGTTTTATGAAAAGAACAACATGATGGAGTGGAATCATTGCATGTGTTATTTTCCAAAACCACAATGATGCACACTGATACACTCATACACACACACGAAATGACACTAGTGGATCCATTTTGTTTATGAAGAGAACACACATGTAATGACATCTTCTTGTCCATGTGGTTTATGAAAAGAACACACATGCAATGACATCTAGTGTGTCCATGTGGTTTATGAAGAAAACACAATTGAAGTGACATCTAGTGGATCCCTGTGGTTTATCAAAAGAACACACATGGAATGACATATAAGTGGATCCATGTGGTTATGAAGAGAACATAAATAAAATGACATCTAGGGGATCCATGTGGTTTATGAAAGAACTCACATGCAACAGGCAATGACATCTTTGGTGTTCCATGTGGTTTATGAAAAGAAAAGACATGCAAGGACATCTAGTGGATCCATGTGGTTTATGAAAAGAAACACACATGCATTGACATCTAGTGGATCCATGTGGTTTATGAAAAGAAACAGATGCAATGACATCTAGTGGATACATGTGGTTAATGAAAAGAACACCACATGCTAGAGTGACTCTTCATTGCATGTGTTCTTTTCCAAACCACATAATGCAAACTGATACACACACATCCAAGTGCGTGTGGTGATGCAGCATCTTTCAAACTGTTGGTAGAATGCATGTTGTAGTTGAATCCTAGCATGCTGCTAGGTTCCTGGATATAGTGAGACACCACATGTTGGTGTGGCATCATTGCATGCTGGTAGGGTTCCTACACATGATTCACACGGATACACACAAAACATTTAAGTGGGTGTGGTGATGCAGCATCTTTGAACCTGGTCGTAGTATGCATGCTGCAGTTGAATCCTAGCATGCTGCTAGGGTTCCTAGACATGGTTGAACAACACATGCTGGAGTGGCATCATTGCTTGTGTTCTTTTCCAAAACAACAATGATGCACACTGATACACACACACACACATGCAATGACCTAGTGGATCCATGTGGTTTAGGAAAAGAACACACACATGCAATGACATCTAGTGTATCCATGTCGTTTATGAAAAGAACACACATGAAAGACTCTAGTGGATAGATATGGTTTTGGAAAAGAACACACATGCAATGACATCTAGTGGATCCATCTGGTTTATGAAAAGAACACACATGCAATGACATTTAGTGGATCGATGTGTGTTATGAAAAGAAACACAATGGATTGACTCTAATGGATCCATATGGTTTTAGGAAAAGAACACACATGCAATGACACTCAGTGGATCCATGTGGTTTATGAAAAGAACACACATGCAATGACAATCGAGTGGATCCATGTGATTTATGAAAAGAACACATATGCAATGACATCTAGTGTATCCAGTGGTTATGAAAAGAACACACATGGAATGACTCTAGTGGATCCATGTGGTTTATGAAAGAACACACATGCAATGAACTAGTGTATCCAGGTGGTTTCTGAAAAAACCACACATGTAATGACATCTAGTGGATCCATGTGTTTTGTGAAAAGAACACACATAAAATAACATCAGTGGATCCATGTGGTTTGTGAAAACAACACCACATGATGGAATGGCATCATTGCATGTGTTTCTTTTCAAATCCACAATGATGCACACTAATACACACACATATCCAATGACTCTAGTGGATCCATGTGGTTTATGAAATAACACACATGAAATGACATCTAGTGGATCATGTGGTTGATGAAAGAACGCACATGGATTGAATTTAGTGGATCCATATGGTTTATGAAAAGAACACACATGCAATGACATCTAGTGGATCCATGTGGTTTATGAAAGGAACACACATGCAATGACATCCAGTGGATCCATGTGGTTTATTAAAAGAACACACATGCAATGATATCAGTAGATCCATGTCGTTTGTGAAAGAACACACATGTAATGGAATCTAGTGGATCCATGTGGTTTGTGAAAAGAACACACATGCAATGAAATATAGTGGATCCATTGTGTTTTATGAAAAAACACCACATGCTGGAGTGGAATCATTCCATGTGTATCTTTTCCAAAACCACAATGATGCACACTAATACACACACATCCAATGACTCTAGTGGATCCATGAGGTTAATGAAAGAACACACATGCAATTACTCTAGTGATCCATGTGGTTTGCGAAAAGAACACACATCCTAGATTGGCATCATTGCATGTGTTCTTTTCCAAAACCACAATGAATGCACACTTATACACACACACATCCAGTGGGTGTGCTGATGAGCATCTTTCAAATTGGCCTTAGAATGCATGTTGCAGTTGAATCCCAGCATGCTGCTAGGGTTCCAGGATATGGTTGGACACCACATGCTGATTGGCTTCATAGCAATGTTTTGCTTTTCCTAAAACCACAAAGATGCAACACTAACACATACACACATCTAAGTGGGTGTGGTGATCCAATATCTTTCAAAATGTGGTAGAAATGCTGCTAGGGTTCCTGGACATGTTTGGACACCACATGCTGGAGTGGCATCATTGCATGTGTTCTTTTCCAAAACCACAATGATGCACACTGATATACAAACATGAAATGACACTAGTGGATCTATTTGGATTATGGAAAGAACACACATGTAATGACATTTAGTTGTTCCATGTGGTTTATGAAAAGAACACATATGCAATGACATCTAGTGGATCCATGTGGTTTATGAAGAAAACACACATGAGTGACATCTAGTGGATCCATGTGGTTTATGAAAAGAACACACATGCAAAATGTAATGACATCTAGTGGTTGTATGTTTTTTTATGAAAAGATCACACATACAATGACATCTAGTGGATCCATGTGGTTTAGGAGAATAACACACATGCAATGACACTTGTGGATACATGTGATTTATGAAAATAACACACATGCAATCACATTAGTGGATCATGTGGTTTATGAAAAGAACACACATGGAATGACTCTAATGGATCCATGTGGTTAGGAAAAGAACACACATACAATGACACTAGTGGATCCATATGGTTTATGAAAAGAACACACATTAATGACTCTAGTGGATCCATGTGGTTTTGGGAATAACACACATGCAAATGACACTAGTGGATACATGTGGTTTATTTAAAGAACACACATGCAATGACATCTAGTGGATCCATGTGGTTTATGAAAGGAACACACATGGAATGACTATAGTGGATCCATGTAGTTTAGCAAAGAACACACATGCAATGAAACTAGTGGATCCATGTGGTTTATGAAAAACAAACATGCAATGACATCTAGTGGATCCATGTGGTTTATGAAAATAACACACATGGAATGACTCTAGTCTCCTTGTGGTTTTGGAAAATAACACACATGTAATGACATCAGTGGATCCATGTTGTTTACGAAAACACACACATGCAATGACATCTAGTGCATCCATGTGGTTGATGAAAAGAACACACATGGATTGAATTTAGTGGATCCATATGGTTTATGAAAAGAACACACATGCAATGACATCTAGTGGATCCATGTGGTTTATGAAAGGAAACACACATGCACTGACATCCAGTGGATCCATGTGGTTTATTAAAAGAACACACATGCAATGACATCAGTAGATCCATGTGGTTTGTGAAAAGAACACACATGCAATGGAATCTAGTGGATCCATGTGGTTTGTGAAAAGAACACACATGCAATGACATATAGTGGATCCATGTGTTTTTACGAAAGGAACACCACATGGTGGAGTGGCATCATTGCATGTGTTCTTTTCCAAAACCACAATGATGCACACTAATACACACACATCCAATGACTCTAGTGGATCCATGAGGTTTATGAAAAGAACACACATGCAATGACTCTAGTGGATCCATGTGGTTTGCGAAAGAACACACATCGTAGAGTGGCCTCATTGCATGTGTTATTTTCCAAAACCACAATGATGCACAGTTATACACACACACATCCAAGTGGGTATGGTGATGGAGCATCTTTCAAATTGGCCTTAGAATGCATGTTGAAGTTGAATCCCAGCATGCTGCTAGGGTTCGAGGATATGGTTGGACACCACATGCTAGAGTGGCTTCATTGCATGTTTTCTTTTCCTAAAACCACAAGATGCACACTAACACATACACACATCCAAGTGGGTTGGTGATTCAATATCTTTCAAACTGGTGGTAGAATGCATGCTATAGTTGAATCCCATCATGCTGCTAGGGTTCCTCGACAAGTTTGGACACCACATGTTGGAGTGGCATCATTGCATGTGTTCTTTTCCAAAACCACAATGATGCACACTGATATACACACATGAACTGACACTAGTGGATCTATTTGGATTATGAAAAGCACACACATGTAATGACATCTAGTTGTTCCATGTGGTTTATGAAAAGAACACACATGCAATGACATCTAGTGGATCCATGTGGTTTATGAAGAAAACACACATGAGTGACATCTAGTGGATCCATGTGGTTTATGAAAAGACACACATGCAACATGCAATGACATCTAGTGGATCCATGTGTTTATGAAAAGAACACACATACAATGACATCTAGTGGATCCATGTGGTTTATGAAAAGAACAAACATGCAATGACATCAAGTGGATTCATGTGGTTTATGAAAAGAACCCGCATGCAACATGCAATGACACTAGTGGATCCATGTGGTTTATGAAAAGAACACACATGCAATGTCATCGAGTGGATCCATGTGATTTATGAAAAGAACACACATGCAATGACATCTAGTGTATCCAAGTGGTTTATGAAAAGAAAACACATGGAATGACTCTAGTGGATCCATGTGGTTTATGAAAAGAACACACATGCAATGAAACTAGTGTATCCATGTAGTTGTCTGAAAAAACACACATGTAATGACATCTAGTGGATCCATGTGTTTTGCGAAAAGAACACACATAAAATGACATCAGTGGATCCATGTGGTTTATGAAAAGAACACCACATGATGGCATGGCATCATTGCATGTGTTCTTTTCCAAATCCACAATGATTGCACACTAATACACACACACATCCAATGACTCTAGTGGATCCATGTGGTTTATGAAAAGAACACACATGCAATGACATCTAGTGGATCCATGTGGTTTATGAAAATAACACACATGGAATGACCCTAGTGGATCCATGTGGTTTAGGAAAAGGACACATATGCAATAACATCTAGTGGATCCATGTGGTTCATGAAAAGAACACACATGCAATGACATTTAGTGGATCCATGTGGTTATGAAAAGACACACATGGATTGACTCTAGTGGATCCATATGGTTTAGGAAAAGGACCCACATGCAATGAGACTAGTGGATCCATGTGGTTTATGAAAAGAACACACATGCAATGACATCGAGTAGATCCATGTGATTTTTGAAAAGAACACACATGCAATGACATCTAGTGGATCCATTTGGTTTATGAAAGAACACACATAGAATGACTCTAGTGGATCCATGTTGTTTACAAAAACAACACACATGCAATGACATCTAGTGGATCCATGTGGTTGATGAAAAAGAACACACATGGATTGACTTTAGTGGATCCATATGGTTTATGAAAAGAACACACATGCAATGACATCTAGTGGATCCATGTGGTTTATGAAAGGAACACACATGCAATGACATCCAGTGGATCCATGTGGTTTATTAAAAGAACACACATGCAATGGCATCAGTAGATCCATGTCGTTTGTGAAAAGAACACACATGTAATGGAATCTAGTGGATCCTTGTGGTTTGTGAAAAGAACACACATGCAATGACATATAGTGGATCCATGTGTTTTTATGAAAAGAACACCACATGCTGGAGTGGAATCATTGCATGTGTTTCTTTTCCAAAACCACAATAATGCACCCTAATACACACACATCCAATAACTCTAGTGGATCCATGAGGTTTATGAAAAGAACACACATGCAATGATCTAGTGGATCCATGTGGTTTGCGAAAAGAACACACATCCTAGAGTGGCATCATTGCATGTGTTCTTTTCCAAAACCACAATAATGCACACTTATACACACACACACATCCAAGTGGGTGTGGTGATGGAGCATATTTTAAATTGGACTTAGAATGCATGTTGTAGTTGAATCCCAGCATGTTGCTAGGGTTCCAGGATATGGTTGGACACCACATGCTGATTGGCTTCATAGCATGTTTTCTTTTCCTAAAACCACAAAGATGCAAACTAACACATACACACATCTAAGTGGGTGTGGTGATCCAATATCTTTCAAACTGGTGGTAGAATGCTGCTAGGGTTCCTGGACATGTTTGGACACCACAGTGGCATCATTGCATGTGTTCTTTTCCAAAACCACAATGATGCACACTGATATACAAACATGAAATGACACTAGTGGATGTATTTGGATTATGGAAAGCACACACATGTAATGACATCTAGTTGTTCCATGTGGTTTATGAAAAGAACACATATGCAATGACATCTAGTGGATCCATGTGGTTTATGAAGAAAACACACATGAGTGACATCTAGTGGATCCATGTGGTTTATGAAAAGAACACACATGCAACATGTAATGACATCTAGTGGTTCTATGTTGTTTATGAAAAGAACACACATAAATGACATCTAGTGGATCCATGTGGTTTAGGAGAATAACACACATGCAATGACACTTGTGGATACATGTGATTTATGAAAAGAACACACATGCAATCACATTAGTGGATCCATGTGGTTTATGAAAAGAACATACATGGAATGACTCTAATGGATCCATGTGGTTTAGGAAAAAAACACACATACAATGACACTAGTGGATCCATATGGTTTATGAAAAGAACACACATTTAATGACTCTAGTGGATCCATGTGGTTTTGGGAAATAACACACATGCAATGACACTAGTGGATACATGTGGTTTATTTAAAGAACACACATGCAATGACATCTAGTGGATCCATGTGGTTTATGAAAAGAACACACATGGAATGACTCTAGTGGATCCATGTGGTTTAGCAAAAGAACACACATGCAATGAAACTAGTGGATCCATGTGGTTTATGAAAAAAACATGCAATGACATCTAGTGGATCCATGTGGTTTATGAAAATAACACACATGGAATGACTCTAGTGTCCATGTGGTTTTGGAAAATAACACACATGTAATGACATCAGTGGATCCATGTGGTTTATGAAAAGAACACACATGCAATTACGTCTAGTGGATCCTTGTGGTTATTGAAAAGAACACACATGGAATGACTCTATTGATCCATGTGGTTTATGAAAAGAACACATATGCAATGACATATAGTGGATCCATGTGATTTATGAAAAGAACACACATGCAATGACATCTAGTGCATCCAATTGGATCCATGTGGTTTATGAGAAGAACACCACATGCTGGAGTGACTTCATTGCATATGTTCTTTTCCAAAACCACAATGATGCAAACTGATACACACACATATCCAAGTGGGTGTGGTGATGCAGCATCTTTCAAACTGTTGGTAGAATGCATGTTGCTGTTTAATACTAGCATGCTGCTAGGCTTCCTAGATATAGTTGGACACCACATGCTGGAGTGGCATCGTTGCATGCTGGTAGGGTTCCTGCACATGATTCACACTGATACACAGATACACATCCAAGTGGATGTGGTGATGTAGCATCTTTCAAACTGGTCGTAGAATGCATGATGCAGTTGAATCCTAACATGTTGCTAGGGTTCCTAGACATGGTTGGACACCACATGCTGGAGCGGAACTACAAGAAAAGTTTCCTTCCACAACGAATTGGTCTTCCACGACAAAATTCTCGGCTCGGCCGTGGCCGATGGAAAACTTTTTTTTTCCGCTTTCATGGCCGTCTACTACGACGGATCTGCTAAAAACATGGAGGATGCTCGGCTGGCGTGTGGCAGAAGCAAGATTTTAGTTTCCTTGCGCGATGTTGACTCGCCAAAGTCTTTTGAGTCGTGTGGGTCCTGGACGTCAGTGTGTCTAGTGGATCATACTTTTCGGTCGTGCCTCCCTGATTTTAACTCGAAAATGTTGCTCGATGCATCTACCGTTTAGTCAGGATGCTAGGTCCCATATGTTAGCTTCTCATTAGAAGGATCATCTGCATGATGGAATTTTTTTCCTTTGCTCGCGCTACCCTTTTCCGAAGTTGATAGCGCTCTTATATGCATCTACCGTTTAATCACTATGCTGGGCCCCACATGTCATCCTCTCATTAGAAGAAACGTCTATATGATGGAATTTTTTCCTTCTCTGGTGCTACGCCGTTCCAAGTTGATAGAGCTGCTCGACACATCTACCGTTTAATAAAAATCCTGATCCCCACATGTCATCCTCTCATTAGAAGAAACGTGTGTATGATGGATTTTTTTCCTTGGCTCACGCTGCCGTGTTCCGAGTTGATAGCGCTGCTCGACACATCTACCGTTTGGGCAACCTCCTGAGCCCCACATGTCATCCTCTCATTAGAAGAAACGTGTGTATGGTGGATTTTTTCCTTCCCTGGCGCTACCCCGTTCCGAGTTGATAGCGTTGCTCGACGCATCTACCATTTAACCAACCTCCTGAGCCCCACATGGCATCCTCTCTCATTACAAGAAACGTATGTATGATTGATTTTTTCCTTCACTCGTGCTACGCTGTTCCGAACTTGATAGCGATGTTTGATGCATCTAACGTTTAATCACGCTGCTGGGTCCCACATGTCATCCTCTCATTAGAACAAACATGTGTACGTATGATGGATTTTTCCTTTGCTGGCGCTACCCCGTTCCGAGTTGATAGCGTTGCTCGATGCATCTACCGTTTAACCAACCTCCTGAGCCCCACATGTCATCCTCTCATTAGAAGAAACGTGTGTATGATGGATTTTTTTCCTTCGCTCGCGCTACCCTGTTCCGAACTTGATAGCGATGTTCGATGCATCTACCATTTAATCACGCTGCTGGCACCCACATGTCATCCTCTCATTAGAAGAAAGGTGTGTACGATGGATTTTTTACCCTCTATCGCACCTTCGTGTTCCGAACTTGATAGCTTTGCTCTCTACATCAGACATTCATTCAGGCTGGTGGGTCCTTTATGTCAACCTCACATTAGAAGAATCATGGGCATATCAATTTATTAAATGCCAGATAATGGAGTAGTTTCTTAAAAACATGGGTAGGCGTGTTTTTTGTTTTTCTTTTAAACGGAAATTCCAAAAAGGCTGAATTAAACATTTTGGGCTATTCTTCATCTACTATACTCAATGGGCTATACTCCATGCACTATTCTCCATGGGATCCTTGATCAATATTTAAATGGGTTGTCCTCAGCAAGTCCCCTGACCCCTACAATGCCGAATTAAATTGTTTTGGGCTAAAGAGGGGTCGAATGGGCTAGATTTTACCTCCTCTTTAGTAAAATTTGCATGGCTCGGCCGGATTCGGAACACGTACCTCACTACCAAAGGGAAAAAGAAACGATAATTCTTTTGACATATATTCGTGTAAAAATATCTAAAGAACAAGGGACATAGGCTACATGCGCCAAAACTGGACAGGTATCCAATGACTTCACTTGGTACCCTCTCATTTCTGTCCAAACACACATCCAACGGTTCTGGTGACGCAAGCAAAAGCTCTAGTGCAAGCATCCCAGCAGCAGCGACATAACTTTTTTTAAAAATTCAGTAGCATTTGAAAGATCCAGTAGTACAGAATAAGACAGAAAAATATCGATAGCTTCCTAGTTCATATTCAGCAGCACTTGACCGATTCTATAGCATTCCAAAGTTACTGTTTCAGCTATACAGACACTGAAACTCAATAGCAGTACAGAGAGAACCCGTTCATGTTTTAGCTCTAAAAACCTTGTTGCACGATCATTTTCCCCTTTTCTCCAAACACACTTGATCATTGGAGCAAGCATAACTGGCAATCCAGTATGCTTTTGTGTGCATACCTCCTCTTCACATTAATACTAGTGTGACCCCCATATATATGCATCCCAAAATGACCAAGCCTCAACTAGATTGTGACAAAGCCAATTTAAAAAGGAAAGCAAGACCATCTACTACACTTGATCTAAACAAGTACCAGTACATCAGTATTAGTTCTAGAAAATACCTTAGTAATAGTAACGACATAACACTTGACAGATTGAGTAGCATTTGAAGCTTGAGCACAACAGAATAAGACAGAAAAAATATCTATAGATTCCCTGTTCTTATTCAGCATCACTTGACATATTCAGCAGCATTTCAAAGTGACCGATTCAGCAGTACAGAGAATGGCCAAAAGAAATGACAGATTCTGCAATGAAGATATTGAAATTCAACGGTTGTAGAAAGGCCATGACTCATAAGGAAAGAGAGTCCATATTCAGCACTCGATCGGTCGATCTAAACAAGTACCACTACATATGTATACTACAAAATAGATTAGTAGTAGCAAGTTAAGACATCCATACAAAATACTCGACAGAACGCAACAGCGTGTCAAGTGTTGGCCGGGTAGCACTTTCTTTCCTGCCTGTTACCCTTTTCTAGTCACACCGTCGCCTGTGGGCCCACTATGTCAGCAGCATACATTGGAAATAGGTATACATTGCCGCAAACTTGTTCCTCCTCTCCTCATACAAATTGAATCTGTCACCAACATAAAGTAGTAATTAATTGGTACGACATTACATATCTTAGCATTGGGATCATCACAAAGAATATTTAGATGTTTTATCTCACTTTTGAAACTTGTTTATGCAATACTCCTAATCCACAGGGAATATTGACGAACGATTCAGAAGCTTCCAGGTAACACCGCGGCTGCGACAGGTATGACCTGAGCCCTTCCAAGGAGACTTCGGCTGACGATGGCCTACTTGTTAGCTCAGATGTCGCCACCATTTCGACCGCATGTAGCTCATGCCACAGAGATAGCAACCAAAGCTTCAACTTGTACCGCGACGATTTGCACGCCCCTAAACTAACGAACCTGGGGGATATGACGATGTTTGTTGTGTGGCCATCAATTTGGGCGACAAACACGGTGCCCTTTTTCCTGATGCCGATGATATCCGCTCTGTGCTAGCCCCCTATGGGTACTGGCTTAGACGGCTCCCAGTGTTTGTGGCTATAGGGCATTATGGGCGCGGTCCTCGAGTGGGCAACTCTGAGGTGTCGGACGAGCTCTACCATAGGTGTTAGCTCTACCGACAAGGTGATGAACTCGCATCCAGGCTCCGTGCAGACTTGCTAGCCGTGAAAGCACCAGATTATGTGGTCGTAGGCGTCGTTGTAGGCAACGAATGTCCCGAAGTGGTCGTTGGGGCTTCTGCTACCTTTTCCGCCCGCGACTTGTCGGTACAGCTCCTTGGAGCATGTGGCCAACCAGGCGGCGCTAGTAGTGTCCATACGCATAGCGATGTTTTTGAAAATGTTGTTGCCGACCTTGCTCCAGACGTCGTGCAGTGGGTTATGCGTCGATTGCGACATCGGGATGGATTAGGGGGAAGAGGTTGGACCAGAGTATGACTATCGGGAGACTTTTGGAGAGGGGTGGCGTGTGGCCTACAAGATCCGATGCAGCGGGCAAGGTGGCGAGGAAAATGTGCAAAGCGTGCACTAGAGACAATCCCAAATGCAGGGCCAGGCGGCGTTGGTGAGTGGGGATAAAAACAGCCGAGATGGGAAGATGGGATGGCTCTTTGAACGAGTTTTTTTTGCAAGGCCTCTGGAGATGCATCCAGGACACCGATTAGCTTAGCCTGCACGCTGCAGTGCACTAAATTAACCATCTAAAATCCTGGCGCATTTTAGAGCTAGGCCGGCACGATGTCGTGCCCTAAATTAACCATGTCACAACCTGGGCCATTGCAGCTAGGCCGGCACACTGTCGTGTACATGGACTAGAGTTACTACTGCTATCATGTTTGATCAGATGATGTTTGTTTAGTTTGCTAAAAAGGATTATACTCTAGGGCTGGACTATCAAGTAGCTCGACCCGTTAAGGCTCAACTCGTTAAGGCTCATGCTCATTAAGGCTCAGATCATTAAACTTGTTAAGGATAATGAGCAAAAAGTAAAGCTTAGCTCGGTTCACTAGATGTTAACGAGCTCTCATGAGCTACTCGTTATGAAAATGTATCAGCCTCAGACAGAGGCATACCGATAATTTAAAACGACAGTCGGTAGGGTTCGGTCAGTGCCGCGGTCAGCAGATCCAGATCGAGAAGATGGAGATGGGGTATGCAGTGGGAGATGACGAGTTGACGAGACACATGAGAAATATTCTAAATCGATCGAGGGAGTCTAGGGTAAGGTTTTTGGTCGGTCGCCATCGCTCCTGGATTGATCAGTCTTACTCAACGGGCCAGATGTTTGCCTTAGATGGGCTGCCAGATTAGACATGTAGCAACATAAGTGGGCCTTACCTTGGTTGTTACCGAGCTTAACGAGTAGCTCACGAACATCATTAACTTGATCATTTAGCTCGTTAAGGATATCGAGCAAAAACTGTAGCTCAGCGAAGATCGTTAAGGAAACGAGTCGATTTTGAACAAGCCGAGCAAACGTGTGCTCATTAAACTCATCGAGTTTCGAGTTTTATGTCCAACCCTAATACTTTCGAACAGAAGGTAGTACAATACTAGCAGTAGTACACTAGATGTTTGGTTTGTAGTTTTGCTACAAACGTAGTACAATAAATACCTCCACATTGTAGCCTAGCGCGATTAAGTACCATAGTGTTCCAACAGGATGCATGATAACGGAAGGTGCTCAAGCACCTCTTTACAGAATAGTTATAATTAGAAGAGAACAATCACTACATTAATACACCTACGATATAGTAAATTATCCATCAAATGATAGGTGATAACCTGCACATCTGATCACCTTCTCGTAGTTATCATGATCAAATATTATCACCTTAAAGGAAGTGGTGGCAAGCTTCTTGAATACCAGAAAGTATCCTACCTTCAAGTCATGTGCTTTGACAAAATCTAGCCATCCTTCGTCAAGGATTACCTTCCCATCTTGCTTCTTCAGCTCGACGTCCCAGCTGCAAGATTTGCATATCTTCAGCTTGATGGCCTCTGGATACTCACCACCAAACGTTAGCAAAAATGAGTTGGCTATGCTCCGCACGTCTAACCCTCCCGTATTAACAGCATCTTGCAGAACTCATCACAGGTGTTCTCCACGCGGGTGTTCCTGGCTAGCCCCTACATCCAGACTGGACAGGACTCTCTTGTCTTCTTCGATGATGAGTCTATTGAAGCTCTTCTTGCCCAAACATTGCAAAAAAAATCCCATGGACAGATAATGTCTCTACTAGCTGTCAATAATTGTGAAATAGTACATTATTAGCTGATAGAGTACAATACAAGATCAACTAAGAAAGTAAAGTGGAGCAATTTTCTTATCGAAGTACACAAATTAAAGTCTTAACTCTAGATAGCATGAACACCGGTTATATTAGTACTACTTCCAAGGTCTAGGCATCACATTAGTGTAGTTCTCTCTCGAGAAGTACATATACTGAACACCCAGGAACAGACGAACGGACGAACATGATGAGCTCTATCTGCTGCCGATGCTAGAGGTGCATACATATACTCGTAATTTTGGCAAAAATCAGGGTAGGGCAGCAGCCGCCCTAACTTTCCCAAATTAAAGGGACCTCCGTCCCTATGACAAATCTAAAGCAAAACATACCGAGTGGCCTCCCAAATTATCATCACCCGTTGATCAATCAATACAAAATTTGAACTTATTATTACAGTTCACCGTAGATCTAGCCCCGGAACTAGCTTGCATGCGTAAAATTGAACTGTAGCATACATACGGGTTAATTGCACTAGATGAGAACTATACTCAACACCAACCCAATGTTAACCAAGCGCTAATAAAAGCTTGACCATATCTCATCATCCAGATCAAGGGTTCCGGGGATTATGTACATACCGCACTACCACCGCGATGTATGTGGGATGCGACGATTCTATAGATGAGGTTGCAGGGCCCGCCGCCAGCAGCCGACCCGCCTAAGATGAGTAAGTTGCGACGGTGGTGGTCGTTAATGGAGGGAAGCGCAATGGCGATTAAGGAGTGTTGTGTGAGAGAGGGTTGGGGCTGGGGCTGGGGCTGGTGAGTGAATAAATGCGGCGAGGTTACACAAATGCTATGGACAAATCAAACCTTGCCACCAATACAGTACTACTAATTGTCATGCAAAAATTAATTTTCTAGAAAATTGGGCACGGCAGCTTGAGTGCTTGAATAGAGAAACATTAAACACGTACTATGAAAGTTAATTATTATGTAAATGGTGCCTAGTATAAGCAATAGTGGAAATGATGTTGCAAGTATTGATACTACAATACAGTATGAAAGTACTACGTACATAGTACTGCACATTATATGGTGACAAGTACTAGCTACAGAAATGATGTTGCGAGTGCTCATAATCAGCTTTTCGGTATTTTGGTCAAACTTCACATAGTTCTAGGCAGGGTTGGCATGAACCACATTGGCGCCTCAAACATTTGCTCTCTATGTTCAACTCCAATGTAGTTAAGTGATGAACCTATGGCAGCTCCCCCATTGACATGCATGCGGCTCCAATCTGGAACTGGCTGTAGGCGATGTTGGCAGCGCACGTGTGTAGCAAACACACTGTCTCCTCTGAATAGTGGCAGAGCTTCATCAACATCGGCAGCACCAGATTCGGAGTTTGTAGCGGGGTCGAGGATGAATGGATGGTTGATTCCCACAAATACTAACCTCCCTTCAAGATTATCCCTTCTGATCCAGTTCGGTGCTACAGGGTCATCAAAATTAAGGGCCCTCTGGAAAACGTGGTAGTGGAGTGAGGGATAAGTGAGAAGTTCTCTACCCATGTATGATACATGATTACCATGGCTGCTGGTTCGTGCACCCCTGGTATGAATCCACAGGATATTCCAACCAAGCTCTGCCAAGTACCAGCTGCATAATGCAATATCTTCAGCCTCGGCATCGTCACCGGCTTGGACGTTTGCCGACTCTTAAATTACTAGAGCCTGTATGACACGCAAGCCTGCAAGTATACATGTGTGTTCATTTTAGTTAGGAAAACTATCACGAACAATACAGTTGTAAGTAATTTATAAATTTTACTTTTAAATAACGAGACTCACTCCATTAGTTCGGTTCCTAGACAAGAACATCTCCTCGTGGTTCTGTCACCGCGTATATGCGATCAATAGAACCACTAATTAGACACTTGGCAATGGCATCGACATACATTACTAGTGCAAGATAGTCATTTTGAAGGATAATTCAGTCCCTGACACCAGGAAAATCTATGGTAGCAATGAATTTGTCAAACACCGCCATCACGCTATAGTCCCATTGGTTGTCAAATCTATATGATTTCTTTGCTATTTGTATATTTAGCAACTCGATATACGTGTTCTTGTACAGGTAAGTGCATGGGGGCCGGGGAAACACTGGTTACCCGATTGATAAATATCAACATGTTGTACACCTGGCAGCTCGATACATGCCATACTATAGACGTTTTGGAGGTACCGGTCCCCGGGTGCTTTGCAATCGCAATCCATTATTCGTTGGCACCAACCTAGTGACCCTTGTTTTCAAATCCTTCATCATCCCATGTTTCGGGTATGTCATCATCAACTGGTACAAATGCTTCTACTGTTGGATTGTCTAGTGGCATCAGCAACGCGTTAATGCCCTACAACAGATTTTATTCATATATAGGGGCATGCAAGGTGTTTTACAAAGGGGGTAGTGCTAGCTAGCTTTGTAGAAAAACTACTATCTGAAAGATTTAAAAACATGTTGAATAAATCATGAACGCATGCAGACAAACACACCAAGGAATAAGGTCTTGTTTGCATTAAAGAAAAAGTGTAGGAATAGTTAAGTTTCCTATGCTGGCACTGTTCAGAGGAATGGACCAGAGGAAAAAACGCAGGCAATTTTCCTATGATTGATTAACAAGATTAGGGGCCTCTTTCAATCAATGGTTTTTAAAATACGTAGGAATAGGAAAAACACGGGATTGACATGGTAGGTAACGTAAATTCATATAAGGAATTAAAAAAGAGGGAATTTTGTAACACGTGTATTTGGATGGTGAAGAGGAAATAAACACAAGAGTTTTACAGGAATATAGTGTAAGCGCATTGGACTTCTCAAAGGAGAAATAGAATGAGGTTCGAAGTGACTCCATAGGAATTTGATATGTTCCAAAATCCTATGGGTTAGAATCCTCCAAAACTCATATGCAATTCTTCATATCCAACTTGGACCTCATTTTCAGATTTCTACGCGCGCAAAGAATAAGAATGAGGTCCCAAGAGACACAATAACATCATAAATATACTCTCCTGTGATGTTTGACTTTGATTTTACCATGTTTTAAAGTAATCCTATGTTTTTGTATTCATGTAAACCAAAGAGCCAACTTTTTACAGAAATCTTGTGTTGTAAAACACATGAAACTTAAAATATAATGCCATTCTTGATTGACCAATACACCTTCCGTTACAGGTATCAACAATCCTGGTCGTTCTTGTGTTTTTAGATTAGTATGTTTGAAGGAGAGGGGGGGGGGAACTGAAGCAAAAGTATTGGGCCTCTTTCGATCGCAGGATTGAGACCACAGGAATTTCACAGGTTTGCCGGTGAAAAACAGGCGATTATAAAATGTAGGAAAACCACCTATGTGATTAGCACGATGAGAGTTGAGCCTCAAGTAGATGTTCCAATTCCTATGGGATTTAAGCATGGGTGGGGGTTGAAGTTCAAAATAATTTATGTACCACGATTCCTTTGATCCAAATTCAATCCATAGGAAAGAATCTAAGGATTCGAGTCCTACAAAAATCATGCAAAACTGATTTTTACCTACTCATCACGGTCTAGTGGCCATGTCTGTGGGTCAGAGTGAAGGAGGCAGGGAAAACCAAATGGGAGACTAGGATCTTCCGCAATCCCTCGATGCATGACAACCATGCCGCGAGCCAGGCGAGCGGTGCTCAGAAGATCGACATGACCGGTGATGTTGCTCAGCGGTCTGTAGTGGAGGTTGCCAAATCCCATTGCCTGGCTGTAGCGCTCAGATATCTTACGCTTCATTGCTCCAGATGTCTTTCTGGGGAAGAGTATTATGGAAGATTAGTTGGGATGGGTTGGCGGTTTCTACCTTTCTACAAGGGTGGAGAGGGGCTACGATGGTGCACAAGCGGCCGGAGCGGCAGATGAAGAAGATGAGGGGCGCGGGGTGGTTCTCCTTCAGTTGTCGGATCGACTACTTCGACCCGGTATATTAGGGCAAAACTAACGCGAGACGTTAATATAGACGCTTATGCAAAAAAAGGAATAATAACAGAAAATTATATATAGTAGTATTTCTTAAATGCTCCAGCCCGCAACGCTGGCCCCTAGTTTGAGGCGCTACTATTTTTTCGGTAGGTAGCTAGGGACAGCAAATCACACCGTGCCAAAGAAATTTTTTCGAAATGTCCTCAAATTTTCTTTGTGTGTGGGGATGGTGATGCCGCACTGAAGGAGAGAGCAAACACAATTTGTTTTGAATGCATATATACTACTCCCTCTGAGCCATATAATGTTCTCATATTTATCTAGATTAGAATGTATATAGTCATGTTTTCGTGCTAGATTTATCTAATGGTTGGAAACTCCGAGTGGCAACATTATTACCATGACATGATTCACCCATTTACTCCCAGATATGGGAACATCACGGATGATGGGAGTACAATTTACATCAAGGACCTAAAAATGGATAAAATTACATAGAGGTCCTCACATTTAGCATGAAGCACCATAAAAATAAGCAAGGGAAATAGTCGGGTCCGCATCCTTCTCGAGAGAGCAGAGCCATACTCTTCATACTACTTTATCTTCGTTTGTTTTGGAAATATATGGCCAAATTTGGTGGCATGAAAATTCCTGGACATGGGATCATCATCGGCATAAAGTATGATGTAAATATGGCAATGACCTTGGTCGTTTGGCTTGAAACCCAAGAATGTTCATACTCATCGGCAACAAATAAAATTAAATACGTTTAAATTTTACCACTTGCTTTTAGGTTCGAATTTTACACGTAAGGACGTATGGATTAGATTTTAAATCAAGGACCTAAAAAGGTAAAATTTTATCGAGCTCCATACATTTAGCACGAAGCACCCTGAAATTAAGCAGGGAAAATAGTCATGTTTTGCTCCTTCTCGAGAGAAAAGCCGATCGAGACGAACTCTTCATACTACTTTCTCATTGTTTGTTTTCAAAATATGGCCAAATTTGGCGGCTTGCAAATTCTTGGATAGGGGATCATGAATCATCAACATAAAGTATGATGTAGATATGGCCATGAGGCCCATGACCTTGGTCGTTCTTCTTGAAATCCAAGAATGTTCATACATATCGACAACTAATAATCTTAAATACGCTTAAATTTCTATAGTTGATTTTGGGTGTGAATTTTACACGTACGGATGGTGGGAGTACATTTTACATCAAGGACCTAAAAAGGTAAAATTACAGCGAGGTCCATACATTTAGCACGAAGCACCCTAAAAATAATCAGGGAAAACAATCCTGTTTTTCTCCTTGTCGAGAGAAAAGTTGATCGAGACATAGTATTCATATTACTTCCTCTTCATTTATTTTCAAAATATGGCCAAATTTGGCCGCATGCAAATTCTTGGATATGGGATCAGGAAGCATCAACATAAAGTATGATGTAGATATGTCCATGACCTTGGTCGTTCTTCTTGAAATCCAAGAATGTTCATACTCATCGATAACTGATAATCTTAAATACATTTTTCAATTTTACCACTTGCTTTTAGGTTCGAATTTTACACGTACGGACGGTGGGAGTACATTTTACACCAAGGACCTAAAAAAGGTAAAATTACATCGAGGTCCTTACATTTAGCACGAACCGTCCTAAAAGTAATCAGGGAAAATAGTTATGTTTGCTCCTTCTCGTGAGAGAAGATGATCGAGCCATACTCTTCATACTTCTTCATCTTTGTTTGTTTTCAAAATATGGCCAAATTTGGGGGCATGCAAATTCTTGGATATGGGATCACGAATCATCGGTATAAAGTATGATGTAGATATGGCCATGACCTCTGCTGTTCGTCTTGAAATCCAAGAATGTTCATACTCATCCACATATAATAATCTTAAACATGTTTAAATTTTACAACTTGCTTTTAGGATCGAATTTTACACGGATATTCGGAGTACATTTTACATCAAGGACCTAAACAAGGTAAAATTACATCAAGGTCCATACATTTAGCACGGAGCACCCTAAAATTAAGCAAGGAAAACCATCATGTTTTGCTCCTTCTAGAGAGAGAAGCTGACCGAGCCATGCATACTCTTCATACTACTTCATGTTTGTTTATCACGAAGGACCTAAAAAGGGGTAAAATTACATCGAGGTCCATACATTTATCATGAAGCACCTTACATTTTACCGCAAGGGCCTAAAAAGGGGTAAAATTAAATCGAGGGTCCTTACATTTATCACGAAGCACCCTAAAATTAAGTAGGGAAAACAGTCATGTTTGGGTCCTTCTTGAGAGAGAAGCTCATCAAGCCATACTCTTGATACTACTTCCTCTTCGTTTGTTTTCAAGGACGGTGCGAGTACATTTTACATCAAGGACCTAAAAAAGGTAAAATTACATCGCCATCCATACATTTATGTCTGAAAAATTGAGAATTAAATGTTCTTCGGTGTTTCTTTACATAAAAGAACAATCTCGTCATCACTCGAAAAATTGAGAATTAAATGTTCTTTCGTGATAGTTGGAAACTAACACCGAGGACATTGTTTACTACATGAAGATGCACCCATCTACCTTTGGAAATACATTTAATTCAATTGCAATCTATCGCGCTTACTTGTAGCTCCAGTTTGACCTAATTTTGTTAAATTTTCAAGATGCAAAATCTTAGCAAGAAGTTGAACCTATCGTCAAAACTCTCAGTGTTTTATGATATATTAATTGTGGCCCCTCAATGGGTACCTCCAAAAGATTTTTCATAAAACTTTCAAAGGAACCTACAATTTACTTGTAGTTTCAAATTTGTCCTAATTACGGTAAATCGTCATAAAGTCATTCGCACAAATATATAGAGTTAGCTAGGAAGTTTGAAAACTCATAAATGAAACATGGGAATCGTTGGTACAACATGTTGGTGCAACATGTTGGTAAACTTAGCTTCTGTCATTCAGATCCAATAGTCTTCGGACATTCCTAAACGGAAAAGCATAACCTCACTCGTCATCCACTTGAAATTTTGAGAATAATTGAATGTTCTTTCCTGATATAGTTGGAAAATCACATCGACAACACTGTTTGGATTTGCCTGTGTTGATCCAACGGTCAATGTTCGAAGTTATCCGTACACTATATAGTGGTATGGTCTGGTATTGTAAGAGATAAGAAAAGATAAAGATAAGATAAGAAGTACTACGAATGGCTGATCTTTTGAGTAACCTTCCCTCCCGATGCTTGGGAAGCAGTTGAAAATTTCAAAAACCGGAAAAGTTTGAATTTTTTTTCCGCCAAGGACCAAAGTGGTTTCCGTCCTATGTACTACTCCTTGTTCCTACTCCACGCCAACGCGGCTGCCGAACATGCCAGAGACACATAGCCACCGTACCAAGGCACACGTGCGCAGCACCACGCTGTGGACTAGGGAGAGGTCAGTTGGGCCGGTGCGCGAGGGGAAAGGGTAAGAGAGAGGGAGAATGGATGGTGAGATGCAGCGAAGGAGAGACAAAACACATAATTTTCTTTGCGTGCATAGGGCCTGAAATTTGCTACTAGTAGAGTGGCCGCAGGAGTACCTCGTGTCAGGAACCCATCATAACTTTCCTCTGACATCGAGCCGCCTTCAACTCCTGTTCGATGCTGCCCTCTTTTACCCTGCCTACGTTTTATTCTCTCAGTGTGTATAGCGCGTGGATAGAGGTGAGCATATGTCTAAGCAAAGAAATGAGTACTAGTACTATACTAGTGTACTAGTACTATACTAGTGTACTAGTACTAATATACGTTCCTAAAAAAAAGTACTAATATACTACTCCCTCCGATCCAAATTAATGTTCTTAGATTTGTCTATATTCGGATGTATCTAGCACTAAAACATGACTAGATACATCCGAATCTAGACAAATGTGAGAACACTAATTTGGATCGAGGGAGTACGATTTGCTTTTTTCCCTAATAAAGGCATCAACAATGTGTACAAAAGCACACCTTAAGGCCTAGTATGTGGTATCCACTAAGGTTCACCATAAACATTGTGGATAAAATAGAGTTTGTATCTTTAAGCCTAATAAGGTGCACCTCAAGCTTGTGGGTTGCCCATAAAGAGTAGAAAAATCATTTCCCCTCTCTCCATGTTTCATGTGATCGTTTTCAAAAGGTGTTCAAAATTTTCATTATGCAAAATCTTAGCTAGAAGTCGAACCACTCGTTAAAACTGTCTATGGTTTCTAATATATTAATTATCCGCTCGATGGGTACCTCCAAAAGCTTTTTTCATAAAACTTTCAAAGAACCTACAATTTATTACTTGTAGTTCAAGTTTCACCTAATTTCATTCAATTCAAGAGCAATATATTGCACTTAGTTGCAGCTCAAGTTTGACCTAATTTCATTAAATTGTCAAGACGCAAAATCTTAGAAAGAAGATGACCCCCTCGTCAGAAATATCTATGGTTTATGATGGGTACCTCTAAGAGCTTTTTCGTAAAAAAAATTCAAAGCAACCTACACAGTTTAGTTGCAGTAGTTCAAATTTTACCTATTATATTTTTTCTGCTTTACCTATTATAATTTTATATAGTGATGGTATGCCAGATGTCTATTATCTGAGTCTCACGTCTAGGGCACATGCACTTTACTAGTACTTCTAGTTTCAAATTTGATCTAATGTTGATAAATCGACATAAAGTCATTCTAATGGCCAGAGTTAGCTAGGAAGTTTGAAAACTCATAAAACATGGGAATCGTTGGTACAACATGTTGGTCCAATATATTTGTGTGTAAACTTGGCTAGTGGCATCCAGATCCAATATTCTTCGCAATTTTCTTTAGGAAAAAGAACAATGATGACCCACAAGTATAGGGGGTGTATCGCAGTATTTTTGAGGGAAGTGAAACCCAATTTATTGATTCGACACAAGGGGAGCCAAAGAATATTTATAAGCCTTAACAACTGGGTTGTCAATTGAGCTGCACCTGGAAACAATCTTCCTCACAGTAGTTTATCAGTAGCAACAGTTTTGTAGTATGAATAACAAAGTAACATCAGTAGTAAAGTAAAGACAGTACTGACAATAGCAGTAAACAGTGGGATTCGAGTGCGCTAGGCATAGGGATGGATGGACGGGTGTTGCATGGACAAGACAATTCACATAGCAATCAGAACATAAGGCAATTACAGATAAATAAGATAAAGCATCCAAGTACTAGACAATCCTAGGCATGTGTTCCATATATAGTCATACGTGCTCGCAATGAGAACTTGCACAACATATTTTGTCCTGCCAGCCCGTTTGCAGCAGGGCCTCAAGGGAACTATTGGCAATTAAGGTGCTCCTTTTAATAGAGCACCGGAGCAAAGCATTAACACTCCGTGAACATATGTGATCCTCACATCAAAGCCATTCCCTCCGGTTATCCCGATTTCTGTCACTTCGGGGCCATTGGTTCCGCACAACAACGTGTGTATACAACTTGCAGATAAGACCATAAACAATACTATCATAACATGTTCAGATCTGAAATCATGGCACTCGGGCCCTAGTGACAAGCATTAAGAACAACAAGTCGCAACAAAGTCATAAAGCACTAATAAAAGATACTAGGCACCATGCCCTAACAATCTGATGCCATTACATGAACGATCTCATCCAATCCCTACCATCCCCATAGCCTACAGCGGGGGATTACTCACTCATAGATGGGGGAAACATGGATGGTCGATGGAGAAGCGATGGTGCTGATGATGGTGATGATCTCCTCCAATTCCCCGTCCCGGTAGGGTGCCAGAACAGAGTTTCTAGTGCTGTTTCGTGGAATTTGGTGGTGGCGGCGGAGCGGAACTCCTTCTGGAAAAACGTCGAACCCCCCAAAGTTTTTAGGTGGGAAGGCTCCTTATAGGCAAAGAGAGAGACCGAGGGGGTGCCAGGGGCCACCACACCATGCCCTGGCGCGGCCAGGCCCAGCCCGTGCCTGGGGGGGGGGGGGTGTGGCCACCCCCTGGTCCTCCTCCGTCTCGTATTGTAGCTCCTGGAGTCTTCTGGAAAAATAGACACTTTGGCTTTTGTCCCGTCCAATTTCGAGAATATTCATTTTTTGGCTTTCCTGGAACCAAAAACAGTAGAAAACTGGCAGCTGGCACTATGGCTCTTGTTAATAGGTTAGTCCAAGAAATCATATGAAAAGTACTCCAAAGTGTGGACAAAACACAATAAAGTGGATAAAACCAAGCATGGAGCATCAAAAATTATAGATACATTTGCAATGTATGAAACAACCTCGCTCGTATTCTTCACTCAGAAAATGTAGAATTGAATGTTCTTTCTTGATAGTTGGAAACTCACACCGACAACACTATTTACTACAAGAATATGCGCACCGATGATCTACCTATGAAAATACATTTAATTCAAGAGAAATCTATGGCGTTTACTTGTAGCTAGCTCAAGTTTGACCTAATTTCGTTAAATTGTCAAGATGCAAAGTCTTAGCAAGAAGTTGAACCTATCATCGAAACTCTCGCTGGTTTCTGATATATTAATTTTGACTCCTCGATGGATATGTCCAAAAGCTTTTTGGTAAATCTATCAAAGCAAAACCTACAATTTACTTGTAGTTTGAAATTTGACCTACTTTTGAGATATCGACATAAAGTCATTCAAATGGGCGGTGTTAGCTAGGAAGCTTGAAAACTAACCTCACTCGTCTTTACTTGGAAATTTTAGAATTGAATGTTCCCTCCTGATAGTTGTAAACTCACACTGAAGGTATTGTTTACTACAACAAGATGCACCAATCAACCTATGAAAATACATTTAATTCTAGAGCAATCTATCGCGCTTACTTGCAGCTCAAGTTTGACCTAATTTCGTTAGATTGTCAAGATGCAAAATCTTAGCAAGAAGTTGAACCTATCGTCAAAACTCTTGGTGTTTTATGATATATTAATTGTGACCCCTCGATGGGTACCTCCAAAAGATTTTTCATAAAACTTTAAAACCAACCTACAATTTACTTGTAGTTTCAAATTTGACCTAACTTCAATAAATCGACAAAACGTCATTCGGTCAAATGGGTAGAGTTAGCTAGGAAGTTTGAAAACTCATAAATAAAACAGGGGAATTGTTGGTACAACATGTTGGTAAACCTGGCTTTGGCATGTAGATCCAATATTCTTCGGACATTTCTTTACGAAAAACAACAACCTCGCTCATGAGCACTCGGAAAATTGAGAATAATTGAATCTTCTTTCTTGATATAGTTGGAAAATTACACTGACGACACTGTTTACTACAAGAAAATGCACCCATCTACTTCTCTGAAAAGTCATATATTTCAACAGCAACCTGTCGCGCTTACATGTAGCTCAAGTTGACCCAATTTCATTAAATAGTGTCATGTGATGCAAAATCTTAGCAAGAAGTCAAACCTGTTGTCAAAACTCTCGGTTGTTTCTCATATATTGATTGTGACCTCCCCCCGATCGGTACGGTACCACCAAAAGCTTTTTCGTAAAACTTTCAAAGCAACCTACAATTTAGTTATAGTTCAAGTTTGACCTAATTTCGATCAACATCAGCATGTAGTGATTCAAGTGGGTAGAATAATTAGCTAGGGAGGTTGAAAACTCAAAAAACATATGGGAATCGTAAGTAAAACACATTGGTCCACTTAATATGTCTAGAATCTTCGCTTATGGCATTGAGATCCATATTATTTGAGCTTTCTTTACGGAAAAGAACCATCTCGTCATCACTCGAAAAACTGAGAATGTTCTTTCATGATAGTTGGAAACTAACACTGAGGAAATTTTTTACTACATGAAGATGCACCCACCTACCTTTGGAAATACATTTAATTCAATAGCAATCTATCGTGCTTACTTGTAGCTCAAGTTTGACCTTATTTCGTTAAATTGTCAAGATGCAAAATCTTAGCAAGAAGTTGAACCTGTCGTCAAAACTCTCTGTGTTTTATGATATATTAATTGTGACCCCTCGATGGGTACCTCCAAAAGATTTTTCGTAAAACTTTCAAAGCAAACCTACAATTTACTTGTATTTTCAAATTTGACCTAATTTCGATAAATCAACATAAAATCATTTGGTCAAATAGGCAGAGTTAGCTAGGAAGTTTGAAAACTCATAAATAGAACATGGGAATCGTTGGTACAATATGTTGGTAAACTTGGCTTCTTGAATTCAGATCCAATATTCTTTGGACATTCCTAAACCGAAAAGCACAACCTCGCTCGTCATCCACTCGAAAAATTGAGAATAATTGAATGTTCTTTCCTAATATAGTTGGAAAATCACACCGACGACACTATTTGGATTTGCCGGTCTTGATCCAACGGTTAATGTTCAAAGTTATCCGTACACTATATAGTGGTATGGTATGGTATTGCAAGAGATAAGAAAAGATAAAGATAAGATAAGAAGTACTGCGAATGGCCGATCTTTTGAGTAACCTTCCCTCCCGATGTTTGGGAAGCAAGTGAAAATTTTGAAAACTAGGAAAGTTTGAATTTTTTTGCCACCAAGGACCAAAGTGGTTTCCTTCCTATGTAAAAGTCCTCGTCCCTACTCCACGCCAACGTGGCTTCCGAACACGCCAGAGACATAGAGCCGCCATACCAAGGCACACGTGCGCAGCACCAAGCTGTGGACCAGGGAGAGATCAGCCGGGCCGGTGCTCGAGGGGAAGGGTAGGGGAGAGGGAGGATGGATGGTGAGAGGCACTAAAGGAGAGAGAAAACACACAATTTGTTTTGCGTGCATAGGTCCTGAAATTTACTACTAGTAGAGTGGCCGCAGGAGTACCTCGTGTCAGGAACCCATCATAACTTTCCTCTGACATTGAACCGCCTTCAACTCCTCTTCGATGCTGCCCTCTTTTACCCTGCCTACATTTTATTCTCTCAGCATGTACATCGCGTGGAAAAAGGCGAGCATATGTCGATGCAAAGAAATGAGTACTAGTACTATACTAGTGTACTAGTACTAATATACTTTCCTAAAAAAGTACTAATATACTACTCCTTTCGATCCAAATTAATGTTCTTAGATTTGTCTAGATTCGGATGTATCTAGCACTAAAACATGACTAGATACATCCGAATCTAGACAAATGTGAGAACACTAATTTTTATCGAGGGAGTACTATTTTCTTTTTCCCTAATAAGGGCATCGGCAATGTGTACAAAAGCACACCTTAAGGCCTAGTATGTGGCATCCACTAAGGTTCACCATATACATTGTGGAGAAAATACAGTTTGTATCTTTAAGCCTAATAAGGTGCACCTCAAGCTTGTGGGTTGCCCATAGAGAATAGAAAAATCATTTCCCCTCTCTCCCTGTTTCATGTGATTGTTTTCAAAAGGTGTTCAAAATTTTCATGATGCAAAATCTTATCTAGAAGTCAAACCTCTCGTGAAATCACTCTATGGTTTCTGATATATTATTTAACCACTCGATGGGTACCTCGAAAATCTTTTTTCATTAAACTTCCAAAGCAACCTACAATCTATTACTTGTAGTTCAAGTTTTACCTAATTTCATTAACATAAAGTATTATCAAAACCAAAGAATAATTAGTAATGTTTGTATTATACTTTTATAACTCATTTTTTCGGATACACGTAACATGATAACACAAAAAAATTATTATACTTTTTTTCTTTTTTTGAAATGTTATGAAAACCGTGTCAACTTTTTCGGGAATAATTAGTAATGTTTGTATTATACTTTTATAACTCATTATTATACTGGAGACACCAGATAGTATAAACAATCCCTTGTGCACCACTATCTTTTGAATCTTTTGAATAACCTTCCCTCCAGATGTTGGGAAGGAAGTGAAAATTTTGAAACTGCGAAACTTTGAACCCCGACTCTAATAATAGTATTGTATGAGTACTGTCCCTTTTGTCGCCGACCCCCAAAATGGTTCCTTCTATGCAGCACGCCTGATACTGTCACGGAGCCGACAACAAGGCAGGTCGACACACGTGCGCAGCGCCACGATTTGGATGAGGGATAGATCACCAAGTCGGGGTGTGGGGATGGTGATGAAGCACTGAAGGAGAGGGAAAACACAATTTGTTTTGCGTGCATACAGTAGTACTATATAGTAAAGGTCTTGAAATTTAGTAGTACAAGTTTCGTACTACTAGTACTACTAGGTGACTGTACCATGTACCTCGTGTCAGGAAGTCATCTCACAGCTTTGCTCTCATATCGCACCACCTTCAACTCCTCATCTTCGCTGCTCTCTCGAGCTGCTTCATGTGTGCCCAAAGTTTCTCTTCTGTCTCTTTGTTTCTTTTCTACAGAAATACATATTCTTCCTCCCTCCGATCCAAATTAATTGACTCAGATTTGTCTAGATTCAGATGTATCTAGACATATTTTAGTACTAGATACATCCGAATCTAGATAAACTTGAGTCAATTAATTTGGGACGGAGGAAGTACTTGCTTTAGAGAAAATACACTCCTCTCACTTGGAAAATTGATTTTTTTCCTTTCCTCATGGTTGGAAACTCCGAGTGGTAACATTGTTACCATGCCATGATTCACACCCATTTTATGCCCAAATATGGGACCACCACGGACGATGGGAGTACAATTTACATCAAGGACCTAAAAATGTAAATAATTATATAAAGGTCCTTACATTTAGCACGAAGCCCCCTAAAATTAAGCAATGGAAATAGTCAGGTGCGGCTCCTTCTCGAGAGAGCAGTTGATCGAGCCATCCTCTTCATACTACTTTCTCTTCATTTGTTTTTGAAATATATGGCCAAATTTGGTGGCATGCAAATTATTCGATATGGGATCATGAATCATTAGCATAAAGTATGATGTAGATATGTTCATACTCATTGGCAACTAATAAGCTTAAATACATTTAAATTTTACCACTTGCTTTTACGTACGAATTTTACACGTACGGACGGTGGAGGTACATTTTACATCAAGGACCTAAAAAGGTAAAATTACATTGAGGTCCATATATTTAGCACGAAGCACCCTAAAATTATATCGGGAAAAGTCATGTTTTGCTCCTTCTCGAGAGAAAAGCTAATCGGGCCATAATCTTCATACTACTCCCTCTTCGTTTGTTTTCCAAATATGGCCCAATTTGGCGGCATGCAAATTCTTGGATATGGGATCGTGAATCATTGATATAATGTATGATGTAGATATGGCCATGACCTTGGTCGTTCGGCTTGAAATCCATGATTGTTTATGCTCATTCACAACTAAGCCGAAATACGTTTGAATTTTACCTATTTTTATAAATAATATATTTTTAAATAATTTTCACGAATAATACATGAATTGAAAGATTTACAATTCTAGAGAAGTGTCGGCACTTGAAAAGCCAACCAGTCCTTATCGGCTTTTGCATAGCCGACTAGGCCCTGTTTGTTTTTAAAAAGCCGACTAGTCATTGTTTGCTTTTCAAAAGCCAACTAGTCCCCCTATTCTTCACATTGCCCTATAACCTGCCAGCTTTTCAAAAGTAGACAGCGACTTATCAGCTTTTTAAAAGCAGATAGGGACTAGTCGGCTATTCAAAAGCCTATAAGGACTGGTCGGCTATTCAACTGCAGATAGCACGCTAGAATTGCAAATCTTTTAATTCTTGTATTATTCATGGAAAATATTTAAAAAATGTATTGTTTAAAAAATAGTTGAATTTTACCACTTGCTTTTATCTTTGAAATTTACACGGATGGTGGGAGTACATTTTACAGAAAGGACCTAAAAAGGAGTAAAATTACATCGAGGTCCATACTTTTAGCACGAAGCACCCTAAAATTAAGCAGGGAAAACAATCATGTTTGGCTCCTTCTTGAGAGATAAGATGATCAAGCCATACTGTTCAGACTACTTCCTCTTTGTTTGTTTTTAAAAAATGGCCAAATTTGGCGGCATGGAAATTCTTGGATATGTGATCATCATCAACATAAAGTATGATGTAGATATGGCCATGACCTTGGTCATTCGTCTTGAAATCCAAGAATGTTCATGCTCATCGACAAATAATCTTAAATACATTTTAAAAGGGTAAAATTACATCGAGGTCCATACTTTTAGCACAAAGCACCCTAAAATTAAGCAGGGAAAATAGTCGGGTTCGACTCCTTCTCGATAGAGGGCAGCTAGTCGAGCCATACTCTTCATACTACTTGCTCTTTGTTTGTTTTCAAAATATGGCCCAATTTGGCGGCATGCAAATTCTTGGATATGGGATCATGAATCATCGATATAATGTATGATGTAGATGGATATGGCCATGACATTGGTCGTTCGTCTTTGAATCCATGATTGTTCATACTCATTCACACACTAAACCTAAATATGTTTAAATTTTACCACTTGCTTTTATCTTCGAATTTTATATGGACGGTGGGAGTACATTTTACAGCAAGGACCTAAAAAGGGGTAAAATTACATCGAGGTCCATACTTTTAGCATGAATAAAGCACTCTAAAACTAAGCAGGGAAAACAATCTTGTTTGGCTCCTTCTCGAGAGAGAAGCTAACCGAGTCATACTCTTCATACTACTTCCTATTGGTTTTTTCTCAAAATATGGCCAAATTTGGCATCATGAAAATTCTAGGAAATGTGATCATCATCAGCATAATGTATGATGTAGATATCGCCATGACCTTGGTCGGTCGTCTTGAAATCCAAGAATGTTCATACAAATCGACAACAAATAATCTTAAATACGTTTAAAAAAGGTAAAATTATAACGAGGTCCATATATTTAGCACGAAGCACCCTAATATTAAGCAGGGAAACAGTCATGTTTTGCTCCTTCTTATGAGAGAAGCTGATCAAGCCATAATGTTCATACTACTTCATGTTTGTTTGTTTTCAAAATATGGCCAAATTTGGCGGCATGCAAATTCTTGGATACTGGGAGTATAATTTACATCAAGGACCTTAAAAGGGTGAAAATTACATCGAGATCATTACATTTAGCATGAACTACCCCAAAATTATGCAAAGGAATAAAACAGTCAGGTTAGGCTCATTCTCGAGATAGCACCTAATCGAGCCATACTCTTCATACCGCTACTTCCTATTCATTTGTTTTCAAAATATATGGCCAAATTTGGTGGCATGCAAATTCTTGGATATGGGATCATCATTCGCATAAAGTGTGATGTTGATATGGCCATGACCTTTGTCATTCGGCTTGAAACTCCAAGAATGTTCATACTCATTAACAACTAATAATCTTAAATATGTTTAAATTTTACCACTTGCTTCTAGGTTCGAATTTTACACAGACAATGGAAGTATATTTTACATCAAGGACCTAAAAATGGTAAAATTACATCGATGTGCATACATTTAGCGCGAAGCACCCTAAATTAAGAAAGCAAAATAGTTAGTTGGGAAGCTTTTGAACTCATAAAACTTGGTAATCAATCGTAAGTGTATCAAGGTCCACGCTTTGTTTGAAAACTAGGGTTGTTGTTGTGGTACTCTGAGCCATTTTTCTTCATACATGCTTACAGAAAAAATCTTGTCGCTTTCAGTTTCATTGTTCTTATATGTTGGAACCTATGGTTGCCACTATTTTCACCTTGCCAATATGCACACATCTACCAAATATGGGAACATTACAATACAATACAATGTGCATATGGTCGTTACCTTTGTTGTTCGGCTTGAAACCCAAGAGTGCTCATACACCGTGGGCCATATATATTGTGTAATTATTTTTTTGTAATTTATGATGACTCACGGTTATTAATTATTTTTTCATGCAAATAGTAGTACACGCAAGAGACGCCATGAAGAAGGCTTCATTTATAGGTTTTCGTTATTTTTGTTCATAGCTAGCGAGGATCAAATTATCCACATGCATATTCATAGCAAGCATTTTAATATTCCTACAGAACTCTCGTTGGTTTTTGAAGTATTGACCGCCTCAGTACCATAAAGACTCAAAGGATGTTTGTAAGTTTTTAAGAGCATTCTATCATGTTTACTTGTAGTTCAAATTTGAAAATGATTTTTTATTCCTAAATTTTGGAAACTCCCAGTATTGGTAGCATTATTGTTCACCATGCCAAGATGCACTCATCTACCAAATATGGGAACATTACCATAAAGTATGTAGTTCATATATATAGGGACATTTAGCTTGTCTTTCGGCCTGAAGCCTAAGGATATGTTCGTACATGGCAGGCCATATTTTCAATTACATTGTTTTTTATATGTGAACTCTCTTAATAATAATCATTTTTCACAGCAAGTAGGACAATCAGAGGTCACCGTGCAATGTTTTTTATTGTTTTCAAATAGAAGACAAATTTTGTACATGCAAATGCTTAGCAAGAAGTTGAATCCACCAAATCCATTGGTTTCTGATATATTGATAGTCTGGGTGTGGGTACCTTCAAAAGATACTTTTATAACTTTAAGAGCAATCTACTACTTACTCATACTTCAAATTTTATCTAACATTGATAAATCAGCTTAAATTAGTTTAATAATGTGAAGTTCACTAGGAAACCTGGAGAACTCAAAAAAGTTTGTATTGTAAGTGAAACATGTATAAGCTTTGTTTGGAAACTAGGCTTATGGCGTTCCGAGGCATATTCTCCATGCTTGCTCTCAGTAAAATAAATCCCGGGGAAAATAATAATCTGCTTAAATTTTATGATTAATCAATGTGTTTTTTGTGTGAGGTGTAATAAACAGACATATATCGTTAGTCCTACACTTTAAAAGAAACTCTTCGGTGGACATTTTGGATATGTGCATGAAACGTCAAATCTTATGTACAAATAAGTTATGTTCAAAAACAAGTTTATTACGATCAAATAAAGCCTTCACAAATTCAATGTGCGATGGACTGTTATGTTCGTACCTTTGTGTAAACATTAACGTTTAAGTCTCTTACATACCATCTACATGCATCCAAAAAGTATTGCGGGTGATAAATATTGTTAGTTTCTAGTTTTTAGCATCATTCAAATCTTTACGTGTGGATGGGAGCAATGGCATTCAGGGACCACTTGTCAGTCATGCTACCAATGAGGTTAAATCGGTCATTACAGGACTAACTGGCCAAATTTGTGCGTATTACGCTAAAATAACAGTTAAAATGTGCAAAAATAATGTCCACCAAGTGCTTTGTGCAAATGTGCGATGAAAAGATGGTCGATTGTGCAATTTCCTCTATCTAAAAAAATGTTTTATACTACTTCCTCTGTCCAAAATATAAGGTGTCCAAGGATTGGTCAAAAGTCAAACCTTGCTAACTTTGACCAAATATTTAGAAAAAAAATATCTACATCTACAATATTGAATGCACATATTAAGATAATATACTTTATGGTGAATCTATTGATATTAATTTAGTATTATAAATTTTATATTTTTGTGTATAATCATGGTCAAACTTAAAAAATGTTGACTTTTGACTAATCCTCAGGCGCCTTATATTTTGGGATGGAGGGTAATACAAAGTATTGTACTGTACTTACTACTAGAAAAATAGGTACTAGATGGAAGTTTGAAACCAAAGGGTACCCATTATTTTAGTCGGTTCAAAGAAATGAACTAGTTCGTCAAAAAGTGATGATATATGAAACATAGTTTTTTTTAGTACGGTAGTACTAAAGCTGATAGAGGGTTACCCACTCTCATTCTCTAATAACTCCCCCCTACCATTCCTTCTCTTGCTATCACATTCCCACACTCACCTCATGACTCTCAGTCGTTAACGCAACCGTTGCCTCGATTGAACTAATTCCAAAACCTTTTTCTGTGCTTGAGTTGGGGTCCTCATCAAGCTGTGCTTTGGAGCTGTAGGTGGCTTGTTCAATTCTGATGGCCTCAGCACCCTCTCTGAAGCGTCCTTTGCCTTTCGTGTGTGTGTGGGTCGTGCCCAAGGTGAGGCGTCCGTCGCCCTTAGGATTTCGGTCGGTCGCGCTGAAATCCTCGTCGCCCGCCTAGCGGTCGTCCAAGCCTCCCGCACCATGTGCGTTGGGAATTAATGCTCGTGCAGCAGCGACCGCGTCCATTTCGTCTATAGGTTGGACTCCCATTCCCAATGTGCCAAATTTCAGAGTGTACGCAGTGAAACCCCTATCGGTGGCGCCCCCTTCATCAACGATTGTATGTACTTCTTTGGTGTATGTGTCTCGTTCTTCGTCAGTGGCGCCTTGTTCATCTGCTCAACCCATCGACCCCTGTGCAAGTTCGTGCCCCCAACTGCAACGAGGTTAGATCTGGAGGATTGGGGCTTTAACCCAAATCTGACGTGCATCTAGTCAGAGTTTTGCAACGTGTACTGCAAGTCCTTTGTTGAACTTATTAGTTGTATGTCATATTATTAATAATTGTCTTTTTTGCTATTCTTTATACTCCCTCCGTCCAGAAATAACTGACTTGCCTTTTCCTAGAATTGAATGTATCTATATTTGTCTTTTGTGTTGTTCTTCTTAGTAATGGAATATTCTTGATCACGATGATGCAGGGTTCTGTTTTGGTACTTAGATGATGCATTGTGTTGTTTAGGAATTTTCCATGCCGCTTTGTGCTGTTTTGGTATTTTTTTTGTATGATTCATCGTGTCCTGTCTCCTCACTATGTTGTTTCGTCCATTTTGAACTGCGTTCTGCTGTTTAGGATAAAATGACATGCCTTCTATCTGTTCATATTAATTCAATGACCCATATGTTCAGATTAATTCTGCTGTTTTGGTATTTTTGATGATGCACTGCATATATGCTGTTTTGTCTATCTAGATAATGCATTGTGTTGTTTTAGCCATTCACATTATGCATTGTGATGTTTTTTGCGGGGGATATGCATTGTGATGTTTAATCAAACTAATTAAATGTTATGCCTTCTACTAGTAGTTGTTCAGATAATTTTGAGGACCCATCGGGTTAGGTCATTTTGATGATGCATTGTGCTGTCTAGGTAATTTAATTTACCAGATATCTTGTGCTGTTTAGGTAATTTTGATGGTGCAATGACTGATCGTGATCTTTAGTCAATTTATACAATGCATTGTGCTGTTTTGGTAATTCCAAATGACTGACGCAATGGTAATTTTCATGTTGGATGACCTAGTTGTAATGCCGAACTTAGACTACATTCTTGATCAGACTGCTCCAGCTGCAGGTGGCTATGAAGATGCTCTCCCCATCATACCAAGGGAGTTGGAGCTACCGGGCAGGAGAGTGGAGGCCTTGGCAAGGGCAAGTGCTTCCAGGTCGGTCGCTAGTTCTGCCAAACCGAGAAGACGCCCTAGGTCGGTTGGACACCATGTCACGGCGGATTGTCCTAGGTGCTTCTACATCTAGTTAGTCCAACATGACTTGTATATGCTTATCATCCCGACTTACTTCAAGCCTTACTTGAAGGGACGCCCCTACCCACAACTAGTGGTGGTCCAAGCATGCGAGGAATGCGAGTGGATTGTCCATGCCAACTGCAACAAAGACCAGATTGTCCTGGACAAAGAGTGGGCTACCTTTTCTTCTTTCCATGGGTTGATGGAGGGTGAATGCCTTATTTCCAAGGTCACCGCAGACAGGTTCAAGATGAAAATCTACGACCACATCACCTCCTGCCGGAAGGTGTTCGTCGGTCGTGAGCATGCACATCTTGTTTAAGTGCCAATTTGGATCGAAGGATCTTCAAAGGAATTTTGGAGGAATTTGACCCATAGTATTTTTTTTCATAAGGAAGCCCTTTGGATGAAAGGACTCATACCTCCAAAATTCATATAGATTGCATTTCTACACCCCAATCCCATAGGAATTTCAACATCCACTTTTTTACACTAATTCGCGTAGGATTGAGGAAATTTTCCTCCGCATTTACTGTGTTTCATTGAAATGACTTTAAGCCAGCAGATTTGTACCTCCGACCCTGTTATCCTGTGTTTTGAAATTCTGTGATCCAAAGAAAGCTATTTCCTCTATTTCGCAATCCATTGTTGTCAACACCCGAATTTTTAATCCCAGATGCATGTTATGCCATACATCGCAATCCCAGGATTACCATTTTTGCGAGACATAACAGATTTGGATATCACAGTACATCATCCATTATAAACCATAATAAGGTCTTACACGAATAAAGGATCTCATGATCCAGTCTTAATACAAACATGCAGCAGAATAATAAGCGTGGCGGTGGGCTCCATCTTCAGTGTCACAGGCAATGCTGGCGATGGGAGATGATCCTAGTTGTCATAGCCATCCTACTGTGCATCTTCAGGGTAGTACTCCTCATAGTCTAGGCACAGGAATAGCTAGGGACAAAGCCATGAGTACTCTTTAAGTACTCGCAAACTATCACTAATAAGTAAGATAGTTCTAGTAGGAATGCTAAGCTCTAACTTTATTTGCAAAAACCTAGATTTATCTTAAGCTGAGTTCATAAGTAAAGAAAGCTAAATTAATGTTCTCAATCACCTAAGTGGGAACTCAATTATCATAGTCACAACACGGTAATGGTCAAGTCAAAATCATAGATCACTCCACAAGTCATTTTGAAAACATCTAACGACGGAACAGTATGGCCACTCCAACTATCCATGACCGCGGACGCGGCTATTCAAATAGTTTGACACTCAGCAGAGGTGGTACACTTTCAGCACAAAATTTCATACATCCGTCAGGGATAACCCTGAATCATCATACTTAGTATGCAGATAATCAATCATAAAGTTTCCTTTACACACTCTAGTATAAGAACCTCTGATATGATCTTGGCCTCCCAGCCATGGCCATCTGCCATCCTGGGCACTGCATAGGTGGACATCATCTAGAGGTAGCCTCAGCTCAAACCTCTTCTGCGAGGGAACCCATACTAATGCATATAAACTTCCGGCTAAGCCTTACCTAACTCAGGTATTGTGGTTGTACGATAAAATTGGAATGGTATCGCATCCGAACCCAACCATGAGTTTTTATAAAGGGCTAAGGCTCATGCCTCGACATTTTCATCATCATAAACTATTTGTGTTTCTCAACACATGTCAAAACATCTCAATAGAATGACTCATCATTCCAAGGTTTTCATAAGCATTTTCGCCAAGGATTCCCATCTAAAGTGATCATGTTTTATGCTTAGCACTAGCCACTAAGGTTAAGAGTGTTCACTAATGAGGGGTGCTAATCTTCAATTTCATGCCATAGAATGACATCTTAGTACAACTAGATATGCCTAGTTTCATACTCTTTAAGCTATCTATCTTAAAAGTAAAGAACTTTAGTACAGTAAAAGAAAGTAAAGCTTGCAAGTAAAACTTGGGATGGGTATAAATTAAAATGGTAGAACCAAAGCATCGCCTAATGCATCTTGCTTAGGTTAACTTGTATCTAGTGATGGCTTGCCTTGATTGGTGCAGCAATTGAAGTTTTTTTCGTCTTCTTCGGCGTAGAACTCCTCCTCCTCATAGACTTGGTCGGTACTATCGTCTATAAATAAATACGGGGTACACAATCACCAAAAAATACTTAACTAAGTTTAATTAGCACACTAAGGTTCAAACTTGATGATCTAGCATCATCACACTCATCATAAGATTTAAAGAACTAGTTTCATTTAGTTTATTTGAGAAAAGTAATTTCTACTCATTGAAATTAATTAAGATTTAATATTCTCCAAATAAGATATGGGATCATGTGGACTCATGTCATCACCACATATTCTAATACATGGGAATGTGATTTAAAAGGGTTGGTCACATTTTATAAAGTTTAAGATTATCATTTAAGTGATTTAAAGTGACTAGAAATGCCTATATAGCATTATTTTGGTACTAGTCCAAATTCACTTCATGCAAACCTAAATATTATTACATATTCAGATAGGAATTGTCAAATGTGACTTTTGAAAGTAGGAAACAACTCAAAAGCTATTATGGTTGATTTTTGAAAAATGTTTGAAGTTGCAAGAGTCTCTGTTTTGTTATTTTTGCTATAGATTATCTCTAACTCCAAATGATTTAAATCCAATGGGCTTGCATAGATATTTTAATTATATTTCTAACAAAATTTGATACATGCCATTTGGTTAAGTGAAACTCTCTAAATTGATTTTTGAGTAAGTGGACATAATCTAGTTTTAACTAAATTAGAAAAAGATTATTTCAATCGTTGGGCTACGCGCGAGAAATGAAATGGGTCGGCCAAGCTGCACTGCGCGGGCGCAGCGGGCTGCTGACAGGCGGGGTCCATGCGTCAGCGGCTGTTACTACATGAAGCGGTACCGAGCGATCTGGGCGCTACGATTAGAATCTAAACTAACGGCTGAGGCTCGTCGTCCCCGGTGAACAGCTCGCCCGCGAAAATGAAACCTAGCAGCATGGTGGGGGTGTGTTGTGGATCACCTAGGCTCTAGCTACGGTCGGCAATGGGGGTGTTCGTGCTGGTAGACGATGGTAGTTCGAGGCATGGTCACAGCAGCTCTTGGGGCGGCTCCAATCGACGGCACCTTTCTTGAACTCCAGCGGTCAACTCTGGTGAAATTCCGGTAGACTGAGGCTCGCCTTGTTCTAGGGATCGTGTGGGAGGATGAGTGAGGAGAGGGGAGTCGAATGGTGTGCAGAAATGAGGTGGAGAGGGCCTCCTTTTATAGCTCGACGAGGAGACTGAGCGGCATGGGTGCCGCTCGTCGGTGGCAACGCTACAGGCAGCGAGCAACGTAACTGGGGGTAGGGGACGGTGCCTGGTCTCCTGGTGGTCATCTCTGTCTGAAAGGCGAGGCATGGGGCGGTCCCATTCGGTCGGGACAGGGCGGTGCTCTACGCGGCAGAGGCGGTGTTCGATGCGGCACACGGTGGCTACGGGTCGAGCGGCGGCGAAAAGGGATGTCTAGGCGGCTGCTGGGGTCATGGCGGAGCAGTGTGCGCGGGATGAGGTCGAGGCGCGACGTGTGCGAGCTGGTTGGGCGCGGTGCTCTGGCGCGTCCTCCTAGACATCATGGGAGATCTCGGGGCGGTCTGCTGTGAGCGGTCCATGTCGGGTGGCAAGGGGGTGCGCGGGTTGCAATTCACTGGTGCACATAGTGAGGGGGAGTGGCTCTATTTCCTTGGATGTGGTTGGGACAGACAAGGGGAGTAGAAAGAGGTCAAATGGGGAACAAGGCTTTGAACACAAATAGTAATAGTTTGGCAGCTATTTCTATGCTCACCAAGTGTTTGATCTAATGGCCGAAAGAAAATTAAATTTGAATTTTTAGCTCAAATTTGGTGAGTGATCTACACTTATGCTTGGTTATCTATGGTTGCTTGGGATTGTCAAGGGGAATTGATTTGAGGGGTTTTTCAAAAATGAGAATCTTAACACATACACTTGCTTCAAATTTGAACTGTCCTTTAAATAGATTTGAAAAAAGTTTTGGTGAGTTTGTAAACTGGGTCTTGGTTCACTTTTACTTTGTCTAGCAAGGGGTGAAAATAAGTAGAAAAGTTTCTCTTGTAAATTCTCTTCTAGAAACACTCACAGCGGACTAGTGGTCAACTTTGGTCAAAATGACCATTTGATATTTTTATTCATATTTGATTTCATTTTCTTTGGATTTTGTTTGTAAATGGTCTAGATGATGTGGCATTCACCTTTAAACCATTTCACAACATTTAGAACAACCAAGCATGGCATTTTCAAACAATTCTACACTAATGCAACACACACATGCATTCATAATCATTTTATTAATAAAAGTTTTTGTTAACCCTAAATTGGGTGATTTGAACTTTGCTAACCTTGATTAAAGTTTTGGGATGTTACAAACCTTCCCTCCTTAAACAAAATTTTGTCCCGAGATTTAAGAAAAACTAGGAACTAAAGAGAATGGGAATCTCAGTCCTAATGTAGTCTTCCTGCTCCCAGGTGGGTTCTTCTTCTACATGATTGCTCCATTGGATCTTGAGAAATTTGATACTCCGGGTCCAGGTGATTTTGAAGGCTTCTTCCAAGATACGGATGGGCACTTCACGATACGTGAGATCCTTGTTGATATCAATGGCTCGGTGATCGATGTTTTTGAAAATTTCGGTCTTCTTTGGAACTTCTAGGCATTTGCGAAGTAACGAGATATGGAACACATTATGGATGGCTGAGATCTCCTCTGGAAGTTCTAGTTCATAAGATACTTCTCCTCAACGATTCAGAATCTTGAAGGGTCCGATATATCTGGGGGTTAACTTTACTTTCAGCTGAAAACGCTGCATTCCTTTCAACGGTGAAACTTTGAGATATACAAAATCTCTGGCATTGAAAGTCAGGTCTCTATGTCTCTTGTCGGCATAACTCTTCTATCTGGATTGGAAGGTCTTGAGGTTCTCACGGACTTTGTGAAACTTCTCTTCAGCTTCTCGTAGGATGTCGGGTCCAGAAATCTGACTCTCTCCTACTTGCGACCAATTCAAGGGGGTACGACACTTTATTCCATATAAAAATTAAAATGGGGCCATTTGCAAACTGGCTTGATAACTGTTGTTGTATGAGAATTCTGTGAAAGGCAGACAATCTTCCCATTTTGATCCATACTCTAGCACACAAGCTCTCAACATATATTCTAAGATTTGGTTGACTCTTTCAGTCTGTACATCGGTCTGCGGGTGATAAGTTGTGCTGAAATTCAGCTTGGTTCCTAATCCTTCTTGGACTTTCCACCAAAAACTCGAGGTAAATTGGGTTCCTCGATACGACACTATGATCTTGGGGGTTCCATGCAAACTGACAATTCTAGCAATGTACAACTCTGCTAGCTTCGAACTTTGGTAGTTGGTCTTGACGAGTATAAAATGGGCTACCTTAGACAGTATATCAACTATGACCTAGATAGTGAGTGATTTCCCCTACTATAAGTAGGCAAACCAGTGATAAAGTCCATTCCGACGGAAACCCATTTCCATTCCAGAATATGCAATGCTTGCAACAGTCATGCGGGTTTCTGATGTTCCGCATTGACGCTCTGATAGATATCACACTTGTCTATGTAGCTTCCGATATCTCTCTTCATCTTGTGCCACCAAAATTGCTCCTTCAAATCCTGATACATCTTCGTTCCTCCGGGGTGGATAGAATAAAGAGTATCATGAGCTTCTTGCATGATAACTCGCTTCAGCTCCGAATCTGCTAGCACACAGATACGTCCTTTGTACCACAAAACTCCTTCTTCATCCTTGGTGAATACAGGTACCTTTATTGTATCAATAGGACATTTGATTCCGTCGATACTTGCACTTCCTTTTCTGCGCCTCCTTGATTTGACTAATCAAAGTGGGTTGAAGTTCAAGGCTAGCTAAAAATCCTTGGCTAACTAGCTCAGTTCTAAACTGCACCAACTCTTCATCCAAATTGGCTGGTTCTCTTTGATCATGGTGTTTTAATCTACATGGCAGTCTGCTAAGAGCATCCGTTAGAACATTGGTTTTGCCGGGGTGATAGTGAATGTCAAAGTCATAATCCTTGATAAACTCTATCCATCTCCTTTGCCTCATATTCAGCTCCTTATTAGTGAAAATATACTTCATGCTCTTGTGATCCGAATAAATCTCACGGCGGTTACCCATAAGGTAATGATGCCATGTCTTTAATGCTAAAACTACAACTGCTAGTTCAAGGTCATGGGTAGGGTAGTTTTGCTCATGCTGCTTCAGTTGTCGAGACAGATATGCTATGACTTCGCCTTCTTGCATCAACACGCATCCGAGACTAATCTTGGATGCATAACAATACACATCAAACGGCTTCTTGATATCTGGCATAATTAATATTGGGGCTGAAATCAATCTATTCTTGAGTTCTTGGAAACTTGCTTCACATTTGTTGGTCCATTCAAACTTCTTACGTTCTTCAACAATTGGGTCATTCGTCTTGTGATGCTCAAAAATCCTTTAACAAACTTGCGGTAATATCCCGCTAATCCGAGAAATGCACGGACTTGGGTTTGAGTGGTTGGGGCTTTCCATTCTTCCACATCTTTGATCTTGGCAGGATCGACAGGGACTCCTCCTGCTAACACAATATGTCCGAGGAATCCTACTTCCTTCAACCAGAATTCACATTTGCTAAACTTGGCATACAACTGATGCTCTCTAAGGGTTTCAATGATGGTTCTCAGATGTAGCTCATGGTCTTCTTCTGACTTGGAATAGATTATAATATCGTTGATAAAAACAATGACAAAATTATACAGAAAGTTCATAAAAAATTTATTCATGAGGTTCATGAAATAAGAGGGGGCATTGGTTAATCCAAAAGACATGACCGTATACTCATACAATCCATATCTGGTGGTAAAGGCGGCCTTTGGAATATCTGTTGCACGAATCTTGAGTTGATGATAACCAGTTCTAAGATCAATATTAGAAAACACTCGGGCACCAGTCAACTGATCAAACAGATCCTCTATCTTGGGCAGTGGGTACTTGTCCTTGATGGTGACATCATTCAGCTTCTAGCAATCCGTGCACAAACGGTTACCTCCATCTTTTTTGTCGACAAACAAAACAGGCGATCTCCATGGCGATGCGCTTGGTTGAATCAGGTCCTTCTCCAGCATAGCATCAAGTTGCTTCTTCAGCTCCACTAATTCAGATGGGTTCATACTATAAGGTCTATCAGCTAAGGGTCCAGTTCTAGGAATTAGTTCAATAATGAACTCGATATCCCGATCTAGGGGCATACCTGGCAATTCATCTGGTAATACGTCGGGGTATTCACAAACTACTCTGACTTGGTCAATGGTTGGTTGGGCTAGACTCTTGTTGCATTTAAACTGGCGGGGCAAGGTTTCAGATACATGCTCTACAGATACTCCAGAGCTACTGGTCATGGTTATGGCTTTCTTGGCATAGCCAATCAATCCTTTATGTTTCGACATCCAATCCATTCCTAGTACTACTTCCTAACCTTTGGTTCCAAGTACTATTAGATTAGCATAATAATCTATTCCATCGATTCTGATAGGTACAGCCTTGCAAATTTTTCTAGCTTTGGTGGTTGAACCAGGTATTTGAACTATCATAACATGCTTCAGTTTTGTTGGTTGAATCTTACTAGTGCATTCAAATTCTTCTGTAACAAACGAGTGTGATGCTCCAGAATCAAACAACAATACTCTTGCAAGTATTGAGTTAACAGAAAACATACCCAGCACGACATCGGGCGCTTCCTGGGCTTCTTCAGCATTCATGTGGAATAGACGACTGTTGCGGTTGAGCGAATTCCCTGGGGCAAATCTTCTTCTAGGCTGAACACGACGTTGCTGCTGAGCTGCGGCATTCACATTGGTGGTGGCTGCAAGCTTCTTGGGACACTCATTGGAGTAGTGACCCTTGACTCCACATTGAAAACAAGTAATCTGGGACTTGTCTTTGGCTACAACAGACACGACATTGCTTCTAGTCCTTGGGGCAGTATTGTTGTTGTTGTTTTTGGACTTGGGCGGTGCACGGTTGAAGCTGTTGGAGTTGCCGGGGTTGTTGTTGTGGTTTCCTCTGGACTTCATGTTTCCTCCGCTACGATTGGGGTAGCTTAGACGAGACATTAGGGGTCCATTGTTTCTTGGGGCATATCCTGTAGATGGGTTGGGGCGATACTTCTAGGTATTGTGGAACCCAGTCTGATGCATCATCCGGCGCTTGCGGTTATCATTGGCTTGGTTGATCTTCCCTTCCATCTGGATGGCGGAATCTACAAGCTCTTCTAGGTCTTCAAAACGGATGTTGACTAAAACAGTCTGCATCTCATCATGCAATCCATTTAGAAACCTTTCTTTCTTCTTGGCTTCAGTGTTGATCTCATTAGGGGCATATCTAGTGAGGGACATAAATTTTTCACGCTATTCAACTACCGTCATCCTGCCTTGCTTCAGTTCCCTGAACTCATCTCTCATTATGGTGACTAATCCTTGCGGCACATGGGTGCAGCTAAACATGATCTTGAAAGCTTCCCACGTCATCACTTGACCATGGTTCATAGTACGGGTGCTATTCCACCAGGCTCTTGCATCTCCTGCCAGATAGTGGGTGGCAAGCAGTACCTTCTTGTTGGCATCAACTCCTATGACTTCTAGGTTATTCTCCATTGTCTACAGCCAGTTATCCGCATCTAACAGGTCCTTAGACTTGCTAAAGATAGGGGGATTGGTATTCTAAAAGTTCTCGAGCTTGGATCCATGATGATCCTGATTTCCTTGGCCTTGATTATTGTGGGCCATCTGAGCTATCTGCTGCAGGGTGGCTAGGTTGGTTTGGCGCTCTGCTCTACCAGCTTCATGATCGGAAACTAGCATCTGCAAAATCTGTAGCATCGGGTCATGCGATGAGCTGCTTCCTCCGGGGTTTCCACGAGTCATCTAAAGATTGAGATAAATAAGGGGTAAGAGGGAAAGTTATAAGGTTCAGGGTTTTGTTTTCAAAAGCTTTCAACTTTGAGTTTGACTCAGGTTTTGCAACTAACTTCTTCTCATTCATTTATTCAAAGCACACAATACCAAAACACACCACAACATGAAAGGAAAATAGATGGTTTCAAGAACCATTCTGTAAACTAAGATATAGTGGGATCGATACAACTCATTCCTATGGTAGTGATCAAGTGCATATACTCATCATCAATGAAGTCGGAGTCATCATCATCAGTGTAGAAATCCATGGCATCATCCTCCAGGTAGTCATTGTCATCACTGAGGTATGAGTGAATATCTCCCTAGATGTCTTCACTTCTTCCTCTTCTTCTTTTGCTGCAAGCTGAGCTTCTTGTTCCTGGATGGTCTTCTCGAGGTCGGCCACCTTCTTGCGAAGACGAGCGATGGTGCGATCCTTCTGCTCGCATTGCCGGCGAAGTGATTGGCGATCCTTGACGAGCAGGGTCAAAGTTTGGTCCTTCTTGGCAGCAATGGCAAGGTTGTGGTTGGTGTAGGCTCGAGCATTGTCCAATTCCTTCTGTCTATCATATAATAGTTATTCAAGATTCTCCACTTGGCGCTTCATCTCCGGGTGACTTGGCATCTCCAATGGCATTCCCATAGAATCACGCCTTGTGTAGTGTGCAAAGCGAGTCCTCTGGATCAATTTGATGTTTTGCCCACAATGACAGGCAAGAGCTTCATGCATGGCCATGGCTAATCCATCTAGCCAGTTGTTCTCTCTCACGGTGAATTGAATCTTCTCAGAGAGGGGTGCTTCCATCTTGCCTCGAAGATCTGCAACTATCAGCCATTGTAGATCTCCTCCTGGGAAATCCATGAGTTGAGCTCCGAAGAATTCCGGATGCAAACGCTCAAGCTACTTAGACAGTGCATCAAGATCCCTCTCAAAGATCAGTTGGCCTCCGTTGCCCAACTGGTAGAACTTGCAATACTGAACTTCCATCTATAAGAAGGTAGGGTGAGTAAGTTAGTGAGGTGATCAAGTGTGTCAAATTTTATGTAGTAATGTAAGAATTTTGAGGAACATGAATTTTTTTGAAAGAATCAAGGATAAGAGTGGGAATAGGTTTTCATAAATACTCACTTCTTTGGTTTTGAAACTAAGTTTTTGTTCGGACGTCCATTCTAACTTGGGTCTCCTATGGTCAGGATGGCTCTGATACCAACTTGTCAACACCCAGATTTTTAATCCTAGATACATGTTATGCCATACATCGCAATCTCGGGATTACCATTTTTGCGAGACATAACATATTTGGATATCATAGTACATCATCCATTACAAACCATAATAAGGTCTTACACAAATAAAGGATCTCATGATCCAGTCTTAATACAAACAAGAAGTGGAATAATAAGCGTAGCAGTGGGCTCCATCTTCAGTGTCACAAGCAATGCTGACAATGGGAGATGATCCTAGTTGTCTTAGCCGTCCTGCTCTCCATCTTCAGGGTAGTCCTCTGCATAGTCTGGCCACAGGAAATACCCATAGACAAAGCCATGAGTACTCTTTAAGTACTCGCAAACTATCACTAACAAGTAAGGTAGTTCTAGTAGGAATGCTAAGCTCTAAGTTTATTTGCAAAAAGCTAGATTTATCTTAAGATGAGTTTAGAAGTAAAGAAAGCTAAATTAATGTTCTAAATCACCTAAGTGGGAACTTAGTTATCATAGTCACAACCCAGTTGTGGTCAAGTCAAAATCATATATCACTCCACAAGTCATTTGGAAAACATCTCACGATGGAATAATATGGCCACTCCAACTGTCCATGACCGCGGACACGGCTATTCGCATAGTTTGACACTCTGTAGAGGTGGTACACTTTCACCACAAAATTCGATACATCCGTCAGGGATAACCCTGAATCATCATACTTAGTATACTGATAATCAATCATAACCTGTCCTTTACACACTCTAGTATAGGCACCTCTACTATGAGCTTAGCCTCCCAGCCATGGCCATCTTCCATCTAGGCACTGCATAGGTGGACATGATGAAGAGGTAGCCTCAGCTCAAACCTCTTCCACGAGGGAACCCATACTAATGTATATAAACTTCCGGCTAAGCCTTACCCAATTCAGGTATTGTGGTTGTACGGTAAAATTGGAACAGTATCGCATCCGAACCCAACCATCAGTTTTTATAAAGGGCTAGGCTCATGCCTCAACATTTTCATCATCATAAACCATTTGTGTTTCTCAACACATGTCAAAACATCTCAATAGAATGACTCATCATTCCAAGGTTTTCATAAGCATTTTCGCCAAGTATTCCCATCTAAAGTGATCAAGTTTTATGCTTAGCACTAGCCACTAAGGTTAAGATTGTTCACTAATGAGGGGTGCTAATCTTCAATTTCATGCCATAGAAGGACATCTAAGTACAACTAGATAGGCCTAGTTTTATACTCTTTAAGCTATCTATCTTAAAAGTAAAGAGCTTTAGTAAAGTAAAAGAAAGTAAAGCTTGCAAGTAAAACATGGGATGGGTATAAATCAAAATGGTAGAACCAAAGCATTGCCTAATGCATCTTGCTTAGGTGAACTTGTATCTAGTGATGGCTTGCCTTGATTGGTGCAGTGATTGAAGTTTTCTTCGTCTTCTTTGGGGTAGAACTCCTCCTCGTAGACTTGGTCGGTACTATCGTCTATAAATAAATACAGGGTACACAATCACCACAAAATACTTAACTAAGTCTAATTAGAACACTAAGGTTCAAACTTGATGATCTGGCTGTTGGGTTCGTAGCATGGAAAACAAAAAATTTCTACCGCAAGAACGAACAAAAACCCAGATCTAATCTAGATAAAAGCCAAGATCTAATCTACTAGACATGTGCAACAAGATAGATATGTACTAACCCTCGTAGATCCGAAAGCGTGACGAGATTAGATCTCGTGGTTGATGTAGTCGATCACTTGCCGATCTCAAGTTCATGTGGACAATCCTTCCGGCGCCGCGTTCCGGCAGCGCTTCCGCAGTCGGTCACACGTGCGGAGTCGAAGCAGACCTTCCTCTCCTCGTTCCAGCGAGCAGCAGAGGTAGTAGATCTTCTCCACGAAATCCCAGCAGCACAACGGCGTGGTGGTGGTGGTGGAGTTGAGAATTCTGCAGGGCTTCGCCTATGCCTGTGCAGAAGAAAGGTGGAGGAGAGAGGCGGCGGAGATTTGGAGTTATGGAAGAGGGCCTGGAGGTGGCGCCCCCACCCCTCTATTTAAAGGGGGGAGGCGCCATGGGAGGGGGAGTCCTAGTAGGACTCCCCTCCCTCTATGGCCGGCGGCTTGGGGAGAGGGGGAGGAGTCCTCCTCCCCCACGACTCATTGTCTTGCCCCACCAGGACTCCTTGATCCCTTTCTTGGTTTTCAAGCAAACTCCAAGAAATCTTCCAGAACCTTCCGGAACATTTCGAAACCTTCTAGAATCCTCATACAAATACTCTGGAACATTTCCTAACTCAGAAAATGATCCCCAATATATGAATCTTATTCTCGGGACAATTCCGGATCTCCTCGTGATGTCCCGGATCCAATCCGAGGCTCCGAACAACATTCGGTCTCCAACGCACATTCCATATCTACTTAAAACAACTTCGAACCATAAGTGTGTCATCCTACGGTTCGTGAATATGTAGACATGACAGAGACACATCTCCTATCAATAACCATCAGCGGGACCTGGAGATCCATAAAGGCTCCCACATACTCAACGATGACTTCGTGATCGATTGAACCATTTACATATGAAACCAATTCCCTTTGTCATGCGATACTATACTTATTCGAGGTTTGATTGCCGGCATCTCCATACCTAGTTCTACCTCGTTACTGATAAGTACTCTTTACTCGTTCCGTGATATGTCATCCCTTGTGACCCAGTCACATGCTTGCAAGCTAACTAGGTGACATTCCACCGAGAGGGCCCAGAGCATATCTATCCGTCATATGGATGGACAAATCCCAATCTTGGTCCATGCGCTTCAACACATACTTTCAGAATACCCAATGACACCTTTATGACCACCCAGTTACGAAGCGGCGTTTGATGTCATCAAAGTACCCATCCGGTGATGGTGATTAACACAACCTCATGATGTCATCAAACCATGATCATGAGGTTATGTTAATCACCATCACCATCACCATGAGGTTATGTTAATCACCATCACCGGATGGATACTTTGATGACATCATGAGGTTATGTTAATCACCATCACCGGATGGATACTTTGATGACATCAAACGCCGCTTCGTAACTGGGTGGTTATAAAAGTGTCATTGGGTATTCTGAAAGTATGTGTTGAAGCGCATGAACCGAGATTGGGATTTGTCCATCCATATGACGGATAGATATGCCCTGGGCCCTCTCGGTGGAATGTCATCTAGTTAGCTTGCAAGCATTTGACTAGGTCACAAGGGATGACATATCACGGAACGAGTAAAGAGTACTTATCAGTAACGAGGTAGAACTAGGTATGGAGATACCGACGATCAAACCTCGGATAAGTATAGTATCGCGAGACAACGGGAATTAGTTTCGTATGTAAATGGTTCAATCGATCATGAAGTCATCGTTGAGTATGTGGGAGCCATTATGGATCTCCAGGTCCCGCTGATGGTTATTGATAGGAGATGTGTCTCTATCATGTCTACATATTCACGAACCGTAGGGTGACACACTTAAGGTTTGAAGTTGTTTTAAGTAGATATGGAATGTGCGTTAGAGACCCAATGTTGTTCGGAGTCTCGGAATGGATCCGGGACATCACGAGGAGATCCGGAATGGTCCGGAGAATAAGATTCATATATTGGGGATCATTTTCTGAGTTAGGAAATGTTTCGGAGTATTTGTATGAGGGTTCTAGAAGGTTTCGGAATGTTCCGGAAGGTTCTGGAAGGTTTCTTGGAGTTTGCTTGAAAACCAAGGAAGGGATCAAGGAGTCCTGGTGGGTCAAGTCTAGGAGTCTTGGGGGAGGAGGACTCCTCCCCCCACTCCCCAATCCACCGGCCTAGAGGAAGGGGAGTCCTACAAGGACTCCCCCTCCCATGGCGCCTCACCCCCCTTAAATAGAGGGGCAGGGGCGCCCCCTCCAAGCCCTGCTCCCACAACTCCAATCTCTGCCGCCTCTCTCCTCCACCTTTCTTCTGCATAGGCATAGGCAAAGCCCTGCAGAATTCTCTACTCCACCACCACCACCACGCAGTCGTGCTGCTGGGATTCCGTGGAGAAGATCTACTACCTCCGCTGCTCGCTGGAACGGGGAGAGGAAGGTCTGCTTCGACTCCGCACGTGTGACCGACTGCGGAAGCGCTGCCGAATCGCGGCGCCGGAAGGATCGTCCACTTGACCAACTGCGGAACCGCTGCTGGAACGCGACGCCGGAAGGATCGTCCACACGATCTTGAGATCGGCAAGTGATCGACTACATCAACCACGAGATCTAATCTCGTTAATGCTTTCGGATCTACGAGGGTTAGTTCCTTTCTATCTCGTTGCACATGTCTAATAGATTAGATCTTGGCTTTTATCTAGATTAGATCTGGGTTTTGTTCGTTCTTGCGGTAGAAATTTTTTGTTTTCCATGCTACGAACCGATCAGTGGTATTAGAGTCGTATCTATGCGTAGATCTGTTGCACGAGTAGAACACAATGTTTTTTTGGGCGTTGATGCTTTTGTTGTCGGTGTCTTAGCGTGTACTTTGCATCTTGCGGCATGGTGGGATGAAGCGGCTCGGGCTAACATTACATGTCATCGCACATGAGACTTGCTCCACGCTTGACCTGCAACTTGCTTTGCACAAGTGGCTTTGCGGGTGTCTGTCTCTCCCACCATAGTTAAGATTCAATTTACAATGAGCATCTAACAACACTTGTATCAACGTTGTGGTCCTTGTTCGTAGGTAAGATCGGTCTTATGCGAAAGCCCCAAACCACGTAAAACATGCAAAGAAAATTAGAGGCGTCTAACTTGTTTTTGCAGGGGTTTTGTGATGTGATATGGCCATTATGTGATTGTGATTATATTTGATGTATGCAATGATCCTTATTGTAATATGGCAACCGGCAGGAGCCTAATGGTTGTCTTTAAATTTTGTTTAAGACCTGCGTGTCTATTCATCATGTAATAGCTTTATTCCAAGTAGTTGTAATAGTTGCTGTTGGTGATGGACAACCATGAAGCGGTGCCACAGACCTTGACGCCACGCTGGTGATGATGGAGTTCATGTCCATGCTTTGAAGATAGAGATCAAAGGCACAAGAAGAAAGGCCATATCATATCACATATTATGAATTGCCTGTGATGTTAATCCTTTATGCATCTTGTATTGCTTAGATCATGACGGTAGCATTATAAGATGATCCCTCTCACTAAATATCAAGTAATAAAGTGTTCGTCCTTAGTTGGCACCGTTGCTAAGACTCATCGTTTCGAAGCATCTCGTGATGATCAGGTGTGATAGACTCTACGTGTGCATACAACGGGTGCAAGCCAGATTTGCACATGCGGAAACTAAGGTTAACCTTGACGAGCCTAGCATGTACAGACATGGTCTCGGAACACGGAATACCAAAAGGTAAAGCATGAGTCATATGGATGATATGATGAACATGTTGATTGTTCGCCTTTAAAGCTACATCATCTCACGTGATGATCGGACTTGGTGTAGTGGATTTGGTTCGTGTAATCACTAAAACAACTCGAGGGATGTTGTTTTGAGTGGGAGTTCGTTTGTAATTTGGATTAGTCGAACTCAATTTATCATAAACACAATCAAAGTGAATTTGCATAGTTTGTTGTAGTCATTGGCATCCGTTCACCACCTTACGCTTAGTTATAGTCGAGATAGTAGAACTATATAAATTCTGGATATTTACTTTACGAACTGGTATCGTATTGTTTTTAATGTCAATTTAAAGTTTATATGTCCTATTGAAAACTTTTAGCAAACTCTATTTACTCCATGAAGTTTAATAAGTAGTATTAAATCAAGAGTAAGAATTCCAATGTTAGTATCTAAAGTATCATGTTTGCCTCCATGATTCTTGATACTCAAAAGATTGTTTTTAATATCAAGTTTATCTAAGAGCTGAAAGCAATGTTTCAGAAACCATCATATGTGAAAGGTATTGCGATATCTAAAACAATGTGTTGGTTACAACATGATAGAGTATACGTCCTCATATTTGATGAGAATTTGTGAAGGTTGGAGACTCTAGTCGTCCTAATCCTCCAAAAGGTTTTGAAAAAGAAACATTATACTCGCAATTCACCTTTATAAGCTATAGCAACTTGATCATGAAAGTTGTCATGATAAGGATGAATAGAAGATGTAAGTAAAATGTTTACTACACTAAAAGATTACTAAAGAATGGAATTTTGAAAGAATGCCAAACATATGATGAAGGTGATCCACTTCAAAGTGCAAGTCCAAAGGTATTGGTATTTGACTATACACACTTTGTACTATGTGTCATGTAAATGACACCACTATTGATGTTGATAGATTCTTTTAAAAGAAAAAAGGAATTGCTGAAAGAGAATCTATAAAATATTTGGCAGAAATTATAAGGTTGGAGATGTCCAACTTGGGTATGTAGAAGATATACATGTTATGGTTGTATTCCTTGCTTGTTAAACAATGTGGCTCTTGGGTATTGGATACCGAATCGGTTGGTATGAAGTGTCATACAGGACAACGCAATTCATGAACTACAATGGCCTAAGTAACTAGCAAGAGAATGAGTGATGATGTTCATCGAAAACAAATAAAGTGTTATTGTGTTTTTTCGTTGTCATCAAACCTAGCCTTCAAGATTTGTTTTAATAATTGTTATTTTGTTCCGGTATTACGAGAACAATGGTTGTTCAAATAATAATCGTATTCCATAAAGGATGGATGAACTTTTACAAGTCTAGTGGGAGAAATCACATCCATAAACACTATTCCTAAACTATCGCAAGACAATTGATTGAAAGATCACTTATGAAGTGACATCGCTGTTTAAATTATATTTGAAAGAAAACATGAAGAAACTCCATGTTGATGGAATTTTGGAGTCTGTGATTTTGATCAATTGACGCATGTGAGACTTTCATCGAGATAATTGAAACTCCGTCCATAGGCCAGAGAGGAATGGATGACTAGCTTATTGGAAATTGAGCATGCTGATGTGCATAGTCCATTATGTGTAGCCATATGCGATGGATCTTTTTACTTCATATGCTTTCTCCGAAAATTTGAGTGAATATATCTGTATATTTACTTAATAAGGAGGAAGTATGAAAACATTTGAAAGTTGTTCAAAGACTTTCAGGATGAAGTTGAAAATCATTGTAACAAGAAAATAAAGAGTTTATGATTCGATCATAAATAAAGATGTTTGAGTTACAAGTTTAGCAAAACACCTAAGATTTGAGGAATCGTTCCATGGATTTGCATTTCCCAAAACACCATAGGAGTATGGAGTGTTCAAGATATGTAATGAAACCTTGTTTGACATGGTAAGATCAAAGGTGTCATTTATAAAACTGCCATTATATATTAGAGATTAAAGCTTTAGTGACTACCGCTTTTACACTGAAAAGAGCTCCATCGTGATCCGTTGAAATGACACCATATAAGTCATGGTTTGGGATAAAACCCGAATTGTATTTTCTTAAATTTTGGTATGTTATGCATAAGTAAAATGTTTACAACCAAAGTCGGATAAGCACGTCTTTGTAGGTTATCCCAAAGAATTTGTTGGGAATTTCTCCATAACACCGAGGACAAACGAGTTTGTCACTTGGAACGTCAAGTTTCTTGAGAAGGAATTTTTCGTGAAAAGTTAAGTGGGAGGACAATAGAACTTTGATAAGGTTGTTGAACCTTAGCTATATGTGCTAAGTAGCGCAGCGCCGGAAAGTGTCCCGGTGGCGGCCACAATGCTCATGGCTCTCGTGATTACAAAAGGTGTGATCTCAGAGACTAGAGTTCCTATGGAACCATGTGGGTCGGTAAGAATCAAATAGTAAGATTTGATAAGCAAGTCGTTATTGTTTTGACAATGATGAACCGACTACATGCAAAGAAGCGATGATGGGCCCTGACTCCATAAAATGACTAGAAGTCATGGAATCCGTGATAGCATCCATACACGAGAAATCAAGTTTCTGAACATTGAAGACCCTCCGGAAAGGCGTGAAGCCTATCGGTCGTGTTTGGATCTATAAAGAAATAGACATGGATGTTTCAAATCTATGAAATAGTCGACATGTCGGAAAGAGTTTACGAAAATGTTCAAGGAATTGACTATGATAAGATTTGATCTTTCATAGTGATATTTAGTCTGGACGGATTAATGTAGCAACCACTACATATATTTTGGTATATGGTAGTTGAACAAACAAAACAAGTTCTTCTAATAGAATGGTTACCTAGGACGTGTAAATGACACGATCCAAAGGGTTTTGTTTATTCAAAGGATGCTAAAAGGGTATGCAAAACTTCAATGGTTGAAGTAAGCATAGCGAAGTTGGAATCTTCACCATGATGAAACTGTTAAAAGAGTTTAAATTCATCGGAGATGATGAAGATGCTTGCATTTGCAAGAAATTAAGTGGGAGCGCTGAGACATATTTCTAATACATTATGTAGAGGACATATTGTTGATTGGAAATGATGTATCTTGTATTGACACAGGTTAAGAATTTCATTTTGATGAAAGACTTAGGCATAACCCAAGAATTAGGCATCAATGTCAATATGGATAGATTGAGGCGCTAATATGGTTTTGCCAAATGTACATAGATAAGACGTTGAATGAGTTCAATATGGAAACAACAAGAAAGGTTCTTGACGCACGGAAAGGACTGAATCAAGATTCGAGTGTGTTGACACGAGATTCAAGTGTTTTGACACTTGGTGAAATCACAAGAATATTTTGATCAATCATTCTTTGAGATGTACACATCCAGATATGTCCTATGCTCTAAAAGTTATGAGCATATACCAGAATGATTCATAAGATGATCATTGGACAATAGTAAAGATATTCTTATGAGCTTTGGAAGAACTAAGAATATACCATGTATAAGTGACAAATAGTTAAAGGTAGTTCATTGTAAAGCGTTACATTGATACTAATTTTTCACAAGATACAAATTAAATTTATCTCAATTTAAACTATGGGTGGCACAATGTAATGGAAAGGAAGTTCCATAACGGATTTGGTTGAGTACCAAAGTTAAACATTGTAACAGATACTACAAAAAAAGGCTAAGTATATGACTACTATTGTAGCAGTAAATGAGGCCATTTGCGTCAAGTAGTTTTTATCAAACTAGGTGTGGTTCCTAGCGGGCTTATACTATGAAGATATATTGTGTGACAATAATATCAACATATTTTGAGCCGAAGGAACTAAAGGTCTCACCAAAGGACCAAATTTATACAATGCCATCTCATTGGAGAATGAGTAATGCGTAGAGACGCACGGACATGCAAATACACACGGACCTAGAAGTGTCAGATCCGAAGATTATGTTTACCACTAGCAATAGTGTCTATACAACACCAGAAAGCCATAGGTGTTGAATGCACAAGTTTTTAACTAGATTATTGACTCTAGTGCAAGTGGGAGACTGTTGGAGATATGCCCAAGAGGCAATAATAAAGTGATTATTATTATATCTTTATGTTTATGATAAATGTTTACATCCCATGCTATAATTGTATTATTAGGAAACACTAATACATGTGTGTTTTGTAAACATAAAAAAGTCCATAGTAAGCCTCTTGTTGAACTAGCTTGTTGATTACTTGATGATCATGGTTTCCTGATCATGGACATTAGGATGTGATTAATAACAAGGTTATATCATTAGGAGAATGATGTGATGGACACACACCCATAGTAAGCGTAGCATAAGATCAAGTCATTAAGTTCGTATTGCTGTAAGCTTTCAAATACATAGTAACCTATTCCTTCGACCATGAGGTTATGTTAATCACCATCACCGGATGGATACTTTGATGACATCAAACGCCGCTTCGTAACTGGGTGGTTATAAAAGTGTCATTGGGTATTCTGAAAGTATGTGTTGAAGCGCATGAACCGAGATTGGGATTTGTCCATCCATATGACGGATAGATATGCCCTGGGCCCTCTCGGTGGAATGTCATCTAGTTAGCTTGCAAGCATTTGACTAGGTCACAAGGGATGACATATCACGGAACGAGTAAAGAGTACTTATCAGTAACGAGGTAGAACTAGGTATGGAGATACCGACGATCAAACCTCGGATAAGTATAGTATCGCGAGACAACGGGAATTAGTTTCGTATGTAAATGGTTCAATCGATCATGAAGTCATCGTTGAGTATGTGGGAGCCATTATGGATCTCCAGGTCCCGCTGATGGTTATTGATAGGAGATGTGTCTCTATCATGTCTACATATTCACGAACCGTAGGGTGACACACTTAAGGTTTGAAGTTGTTTTAAGTAGATATGGAATGTGCCTTGGAGACCGAATGTTGTTCGGAGTCTCGGAATGGATCCGGGACATCACGAGGAGATCCGGAATGGTCCGGTGAATAAGATTCATATATTGGGGATCATTTTCTCAGTTAGGAAATGTTTCGGAGTATTTGTATGAGGGTTCTAGAAGGTTTCGGCATGTTCCGGAAGGTTCTGTAAGGTTTCTTGGAGTTTGCTTGAAAACCAAGGAAGGGATCAAGGAGTCCTGGTGGGTCAAGACTAGGAGTCGTGGGGGAGGAGGACTCCTCCCCCCACTCCCCAATCCGCCGGCCTAGAGGAAGGGGTGTCCTACAAGGACTCCCCCTCCCATGGCGCCTCACCCCCCTTAAATAGAGGGGCAGGGGCGCCCCTTCCAAGCCCTGCTCCCACAACTCCAATCTCTGCCGCCTCTCTCCTCCACCTTTCTTCTGAACAGGCATAGGCGAAGCCCTGCAGAATTCTCTACTCCACCACCACCACCACGCCGTCGTGCTGCTGGGATTCCGTGGAGAAGATCTACTACCTCCGCTGCTCGCTGGAACGGGGAGAGGAAGGTCTGCTTCGACTCCGCACGTGTGACCGACAGCGGAAGCGCTGCCGAATCGCGGCGCCAGAAGGATCATCCACTTGATCGACTGCGGAAGTGCTGCTGGAACGCGACGCCGGAAGGATCGTCCACACGATCTTGAGATAGGCAAGTGATCGACTACATCAACCACGAGATCTAATCTCGTTAACGCTTTCGGATCTATGAGGGTTAGTTCCTTTCTATCTCGTTGCACATGTCTAATATATTAGATCTTGGCTTTTATCTTGATTAGATCTGGGTTTTGTTCGTTCTTGCGGTAGAAATTTTTTGTTTTCCATGCTACGAACCCATCAATATGGCCATCGGGTCCAACGCACTGGGAACCACGCCAAGTTCAGTAATGAATTCCTTCATCCATACGGCTTCTTGTGCAGCCTCCGAAGCAGCTATGTATTCCGATTCAGTTGAAGATTTTGCCACAACGCTTTGCTTCGCACTCCTCCAGCTTACTGCAGCACCATTCAAAATAAATACGTATCCCGACTGTGACTTCGAGTCATCCGGATCGGTGTTCCAACTAGCATCGGTGTAACCGTTTACAACAAGCTGTTCATCACCTCCATAAGAAAGAACCATATCCTTAGTCCTATTTAGGTACTTTAGGAAATTCTTGACCGCTGTCCAGTGCTCCATTCCAGGATCACTTTGATATCTGCTAGTCAAACTAACAGCATGTGCTATATCCGGTCTTGTACACAGCATGGCATACATGATAGAACCTATCTTCTGCCGTAGGGAATGTTATCCATTTTCACTCTATCTTCTGCCGTAGCTGGACTTTGAGTTTTACTTAAGGTCTTACCTGACAACATGGGCACGAACCCTTTCTTGCTATTTTCCATTCTAAACTTCTTTAGAACTTTGTCTAAGTATGTACTTTGTGAAAGCGCTATTAGGCGTCTTGATCTATCTCTATAAATCTTGATACCTAGAATATATGCCGCTTCGCCAAGATCCTTCATTGAAAAACTATTATTCAAATAGGTTTTGACGCTATTAAGAAGTTCTATATCATTCCCAATCAACAATATGTCATCTACATATAGTACTAGGAATGCTACAGAGCTCCCACTCACTTTCTTGTAAATACAAGCTTCTCCATAAGTTTGTATAAACCCAAATTTTTTGATTACTTTATCAAAACGTTGATTCCAACTCCGGGATGCTTGCTTCAGTCCATAAATGGAGCGTTGAAGCTTGCATACCTTGTCAGCATCTTTAGGATTGACAAAACCCTTGGGTTGTACCATATACAACTCTTCCTCAATGTCACCATTAAGGAACGCCGTTTTGACATCCATCTGCCAAATCTCATAATCGAAATGTGCAGCAATTGCTAACAAAATCCTCACAGACTTTAGCTTTGCTACTGGTGAGAAAGTCTCATCATAGTCAACTCCTTGAATTTGTCGGAACCCTTTTGCGACAAGTCGAGATTTATAGACGGTAACATTACCATCAGCAACTGTTTTTCTCTTGAAAATCCATTTGTTCTTGACAGCCTTACGGCCATCCGGTAAGTCCACCAAAGTCCACACTTGGTTTTCGTACATGGATCCCATTTTGGATTTCATGGCTTCTAGCCATTTGTCGGAATTTGGGCTCACTATAGCTTCTTCATACGTCGCAGGGTCATCAGTGTTGTCCACCAACATGACGTTCAAGGCAGAGTCATACCAATCAGGAGTGGTACGAACCCTCATTGACCTGCGAGGTTCAGCAGTAACTTCGTTTGAAGTTTCATGATCATTATCATTAGCTTCCTCTCCAATTGGTGCAGGCGGCACAAAAACATCTTCTGGTGGTGCGCTACTCTCAAATCCGAGAGAAGGTTCAACAACCTCATCGAATTCTACTTTCCTTCCAGTCACCTCTTTCGAGAGAAACTCCTTCTCAAGAAAGGATCCATTCTTGGCAACGAAAACTTTGCCTTCGGATCTATGATAGAAGGTATACCCAATTGTTTCTTTAGGGTATCCTATGAAGACGCATTTCTCCGCTTTGGGTTCTAGCTTATCAGGTTGTAACTTCTTTACATATGCTTCGCAACCCCAAACTTTAAGGAACAACAACTTAGGTTTCTTACCAAACCACAATTCGTACGGTGTCGTTTCAACGGATTTAGATGGTGCCCTATTTAAAGTGAATGTGGCTGTCTCTAATGCATAGCCCCAAAACGATAGCGGTAAATCTGTAAGAGACATCATAGACCGAACCATATGTAAGAGAGTTCGATTACGATGTTCGGACACACCATTACGCTGTGGTGTTCCCGGCGGTGTTAACTGCGAAAGTATTCCACATTTCTTTAAATGCATGCCAAACTCATAACTCAGATATTCACCTCCGCGGTCAGAACGCAGAAACTTAATCTTCTTGTTACAATGATTTTCCACTTCACTTTGAAATTCCTTAAACTTCTCGAAAGTTTCGGACTTATGTTTCATAAAGTAGACATACCCATATCTACTTAAGTCATCCGTGAAAGTGATAACATAACGATATCCACCACGCGATGCTACACTCATTGGACCTCACACATCGGTATGTATTATTTCCAATAAGTCTGTAGCTCGCTCCATTATTCCAGAGAATGGAGTCTTAGTCATTTTTCCCATTAGGCATGCTTCGCATATTTCAAGTGATTCAAAATCAAGTGATTCAAGAAGTCCATCTGAATGGAGTTTCTTCATACGCTACACTCCAATGTGACCAAGACGACAGTGCCGCATGTATGTAGAATTATCATTCAGTTTTATTCGTTTAGCATCTATGTTGTGAACATGTGTATCACTACTATCGAGATTCAATAAGAATAAACCATTCATCTCGGGTGCATTACCATAAAAGATATTACTCATATAAATCCAACAACCTTTATTCTCGGACTTAAAAGAGTAACCGTCTCGCAGTAAACAAGATCCAGATATAATGTTCATGCTTAACGCAGGCACCAAATAACAATTATTTAAATTTAAAACTAATCCCGAAGGTAGATGTAGAGGGAGCGTGCCGACGGCGATCACATCAACCTTGGAGCCATTTCCAACGCGCATCGTCACCTCGTCTCTTGCCAGTCTTCGTTTATTCCGCAGCTCCTGTTTTGAGTTACAAATATGAGCAACTGAACCAGTATCAAATACCCAGGCACTACTACGATTATTAGTAAGATACACATCTATAACACATATATCAAATATACCTTTCTTTTTGATGTTGTCGTTCTTCAGATCCGCCAGGTACTTGGGGCAGTTACGCTTCCAGTGACCAGCACCCTTGCAGTAGAAGCACTCAGTTTCAGGCTTGGGACCAGCCTTGGGCTTCTTTGCAGGTGCGGCAGCTTTCTTGCCGTCCTTCTTGAAGTTGCCCTTGTTCTTAGGCTTGCCCTGTCTTTTGAAATTGGTGGTCTTATTGACCATCAACACTTGGTGCTCCTTCTTGATCTCCACTTCAGCAGTTTTCAGCATGGACGATAGTTCAGGTAACGTCTTGTTCATGAAGTGCATATTGTAGTTCATCACAAAGTTCTTATAACTCGGTGGCAGTGATTGGAGGAGACGATGAATCCCCAACTCATTAGGAATCGATATTCCCAACTCTTGGAGCTTGTTTGCGTACCCAGACATGGTGAGCACGTGCTCGCTAACGGAGCTTCCCTCTTCCATCTTACAGTTAAAGAACTTTTCGGAGGCCTCATAGCTCTCCATGGCCGCGCGAGTCTCAAAAATTAGCCTGAGCTCCTTAATGATCTCGAACGGGTCGTGGTGCTCAAAACGCTTTTGGAGCTCCGCTTCTAAACCGTACAAGATGGCACACTGAACTGTGGAGTAATGATTTTTCCGAGAGGCGTAAACATTCTTTACGTCATCGGTAGCATCATCTGCAGGTGGGTCACCTAGCGGTGCTTCGAGCACATAGGTCAACTGACCAGCCCTGAGGACGATCTTCAGTCCACGGAACCAGTCCGTGAAATTGCTTCCATTGTTCTTAAGTTTTTCTTTCTCTAGGAACGCATTGAAATTGATGGAGGGGGTCGCCATAATCTACAACAAATTTGCAAGTAGTTTAGACTAAGTTTATGATGAATTGAGTTCAACTTTAATACTTAAGTTAACTAGGTGAACTCCCACTCAAAACAACATCCCTCACATTGTCTTAGTGATTACATGAACCAAGTCCACTACACCAAGTCCGATCTTCATGAGAGAAGATGTAGTTTCATCGGCGAACAATCTTCATGTTCATCATATCATTTATATGACTCATGCTCTACCTTTCGGTATTCCGTGTTCCGAGACCATGTCTGTACATGCTAGGATCGTCAAGATAACCTTAGTTTCCGCATGTGCAAATCTGGCTTGCACCCGTTGTATGCACACGTAGAATCTATCACATCCGATCATCACGAGATGCTTCGAAACGACGAGTCTTAGCAACGGTGCCAACTAAGGGTGAACACTTTATTACTTGATATTTAGTGAGAGGGATCATCTTATAATGCTACCGTCACGATCTAAGCAATACAAGATGGATAAAGGATTAACATCACAGGCAATTCATAATTAGTGTGATATGATATGGCCCTTTCTTCTTGCGCCTTTGATCTCCATCTCCAAAGCACGAACATGATCTCCATCATCACCAACATTGCGTCAAGGTCAGTGGCGCCGCTTCATGGTTGTCCATCATCACTAGCAACTATTACAACTACTTGGAATAAAGCTATTACAAGATGAATAGACACGCAGGGCTTAACAGAATTAAAGACAACCATTAGGGTCCTGCCGGTTTCCATATTACAACAAGGATCATTGCATACATCAAATATAATCACAATCACATGATGGCCATATCACATCACAAAACCCCTGCAAAAACAAGTTAGACGCCTCTAATTTTCTTTGCATGTTTTACGTGGTTTGGGGCTTTCGAACAAGAACGAATCTAACCTACGAAACTGAACCACAATGTTGATACAAGTGCTATCAAGTGCAAAGTGTAAATTAGATCTATACTATGGTGGGAGAGACAGACACCCGCAAAGCCACTTGTGCAAAGCAAGTTGCACGTCAAGCGTGGAGCAAGTCTCATGTGCGATGACATGTAAGGTTAGCCCGAGCCGCTTCATCCCACTATGCCGCAAGATGCAAAGTACACAAAGCAAAAGACAGCATGAGAACCAACGCCCACAACACCATTGTGTTCTACTCGTGCAATAGATCTACGCATAGATACGGCTCTGATACCACTGTTGGGTTCGTAGCATGGAAAACAAAAAAATTCTACCGCAAGAACGAACAAAAACCCAGATCTAATCTAGATAAAAGCCAAGATCTAATCTACTAGACATGTGCAACGAGATAGATATGTACTAACCCTCATAGATCTGAAAGCGTTACGAGATTAGATCTCATGGTTGATGTAGTCGATCACTTGCTGATCTCAAGATCGTGTGGACGATCCTTCCGGCGCCGCATTCCGGCAGCGCTTCCGCAGTCGGTCAGACGTGCGGAGTCGAAGCAGACCTTCCTCTCCTTGTTCCAGCGAGCAGCGGAGGTAGTAGATCTTCTCCACGGAATCCCAGCAGCACGACGGCGTGGTGGTGGTGGTGGAGTAGAAAATTCTACAGGGCTTCGCCTATGCCTGTGAAGAAGAAAGGAGGAGGAGAGAGGCGGTGGAGATTTGGAGTTATGGAGGAGGGCCTGGAGGTGGCGCCCCCACCCCTCTATTTAAAGGGGGGAGGTGCCATGGGAGGGGGAGTCCTAGTAGGACTCCCCTCCCTCTATGGCCGGCGGATTGGGGAGGGGGGGAGGAGTCCTCCTCCCCCACGACTCCTTGTCTTGCCCCACCAGGACTCCTTGATCCCTTTCTTGGTTTTCAAGCAAACTCCAAGAAATCTTCCAGAACCTTCCGGAACATTCCGAAACCTTCTAGAATCCTCATACAAATACTTCGGAACATTTCCTAACTCAGAAAATGATCCCCAATATATGAATCTTATTCTCCGGACAATTCCAGATCTCCTCGTGATGTCCCGGATCCAATCCGAGGCTCCGAACAACATTCGGTCTCCAACGCACATTCCATATCTACTTAAAACAACTTCGAACCTTAAGTGTGTCACCCTACGGTTCGTGAATATGTAGACATGACAGAGACACATCTCCTATCAATAACCATCAGCGGGACCTGTAGTTCAACAAGAGGCTGACTAGGGACTCTCTTATGTTTACAAAACACACATGTATTAGTGTTTCCTAATAATACAATTATAGCATGGGATGTAAACATTCATCATAAACACAAAGATATAACAATAACCACTTTTATTATTGCCTCTTGGGCATATCTCCAACACTGGCATCATCACACTCATCACAAGATTTAAAGAACTAGTTTCATTTAGTTTATTTGAGAAAAGTAATTTCTACTCATTGAAATTAATTAAGATTTAATATTCTCGAAATAAAATATGGGATCATGTGGACACATGTCATCACCACATATTCTAATACATGGGAATGTGATTTAAAAGGGTTGGTCACATTTTATAAAGTTTAAGATTATCATTTAAGTGATTTAAAGTGACTAGAAATGCCTATATAGCATTATTTTGGTACTAGTCCAAAGTCACTACATGCAAACCTAAATATTATTACATATTCAGATAGATATTGTAAAATGTGAATTTTGATAGTTTGAGTCAACTTAAAAGCTATTATGGTTGATTTTTTAAAAATGTTTGAAGTTACAAAAGTCTCTGTTTTGTTATTTTTGCTATAGATTATCTCTAACCCCAAATGATTTAAAGCCAATAGGCTTGGATAGATATTTTAATTATCTTTCTAACAAAATTTGAATCATGCTATTTTGTTAAGTGAAACTCTCTGAATTGATTTTTGAGTAAGTGGACAAAATCTAGTTTTAGCTCAATTAGAAAATGATTATTTGAATCGTTGGGCTACGCGCGGGAAACGAAATGGGCCGGCCCAGCTGCACTGCGCGGGCACAACAGGCTGCTGACAGGCGGGGTCCATGCGTTAGCGACTGTTACTACGTGAAGCGGTACCGAGCGATCTAGGCACTACGATTAGAATCTAATCTAACGGCTGAGGCTCGTCGTCCCTAGTGAACAACTTCCCGGCGAGAACAAAACCTAGCGGCACGGTGGGGGTGTGTTGTGGCTCACCTGGGCTCCAGCTACGGTTGGCGATGGGGGCGTTCGAGCTGGTAGACAACGGCAGTTCGAGGCGTGGTCTCGACAGCTCCTAGGTTGGCTCCAATCGACGGCACCTTTCTTCAACTGCAGCGGCCAACTCCGGTGAAATTCCGGCATACTGAGGCTCGCCTTGCTCCGAGGAGAGTGTGGGAGGATCAGTGAGGAGAGGGGAGTCGAATGGTGTCCATAAATGAGGTGGAGAGGGAGTCCTTTTATAGCTCGACGAGGGGACCTAGCAGCGTGGGCGCGGCTCGTCGATGGTGATGCTATAGGCTGCGAGCGGCGTGGCTGGGGGTAGGGGATGGTGCCTGGTGTCCTGGTGGTCATCTATGGCTTAAAGGCGATGCATGGGGCAGTCGCATTTGGTCGGGAGCGGGAAGTGCTCTGCGCGGCAGAGGCGGTGTTCGATGTGGCACACGGTGGCTATGGGTCGAGCGGCGGCGAACAGGGATGTCTGGGCGGCTGCTGGGATCATGGCAGAGCAGTGTGCACGAGATGAGGTCGAGGCGCGGCGTGTGCGAGCTGGTTGGGCGTGGTGCTCTAGCGCGTCCTTGGCATGGTGCAGACGCTCTATGCGCGGCTTTGCTGGGGTGGTCCACAACTTGGCTATGCTCGAGGAGTGGACAGGGGGCGGTGGTGTGGTCGCAGCTACCTCCTATACATCATGGGCGAGCTCGGGGCGGGCTGCTGTGAGCGGTCCATGTCGGGTGGCAAGGGGGGTGCTCGGGTTGCAATGCACTGGTGCACACAGTGAGGGGGAGTGGATCTATTGCCTTGGCTATGGTTGGGACAGACAAGGGGAGTAGAAAGGAGTCAAATGGGGAACAAGGCTTTGATCACAAACAGTAATAGTTTGGCAGCTATTTCTGTGCTCACCAAGTGTTTGATCTAATAGCCGAAAGAAAATTAAATTTGAATTTTTAGCTCAAATTTGGTGAGTGATCTACACTTATGCTTGGTTATCTATGTTTGCTTGGGATTGGCAAGGGGAATTGATTTGAGGGGTTTTTCAAAAATGAGGATCTTAACACATGCACTTGCTTCAAATTTGAATTGTCCTTTAAATAGATTTTAAAATAGTTTTGGTGAGTTCGTAAAGTGGGTCTTGGTTCACTTTTACTTGGTCTGGCAAGGGGTGAAAAGAAGTAGAAAAGTTTCTGTTAGAAATTCTCTTCTAGGAACACTCAAAGTGGCCTAGTGGTTAACTTTGGTCAAAATGACCATTTGATCTGTTATTCATATTTGATTTCTTTTTCTTTGGATTTTGTTTGTAAATGTTCTAGATGATGTGGCATTCACCTTTAAACCATTTTACAACATTTAGAATAAACAAGCATGGAATGTTCAACCAATTTTACACTAATGCAAAACACACATGCACTCAAAATAATTTTATTAATAAAAGTTTTTCTTAACCCTAAATTGGGTGATTTTGAACTTTGATAACCTTGATTAAACTTTTGGGATGTTACAATTGTTTTGTACCTATGACCGAGTCAAATTCCGGTGTTTCTAAATCCTGTTATCCAAAGAAGCCCAAAGTTATCTTTAAGTTTGTCGTTTGATCTTCTGGCGACTGTTTGTGATGCTTATGCGTCAAGCCCTAAGTATATTCAATGTGACTAATACTAGTACTCCCTCCGATTCATTGCTAGATATGTCCAATTCAGCGATGAGTAAATATGGATGGGAGGGAGTACTACTACTACTACGAGCAAGAGACCTAAACGGTGGAGCAGTTTTGATTACAATATTCTTGGATTTGTCTCTAGTACAAGACCCAGAGGCTAGTTGATTAAAATATTTGGCATAATGCTTTGAGGCATTTTCATTGGCCAGAGCACTAGTAGTTTGGAGAGAAAAAGTGAAAAAAACTTCTACATGGGACCCACGGAAGAGACACAAACGGTGGAGCAGTTTTGATTTTGCTAGACTCACGTCAAGTTATTTTCTTAGCTCATACCCAAGCCTTAGCACACTGCACAATTTTTGCAGCTAGTAAGCACGATCGCTTGATGGACCAACGAGATGCTCGAAGGCCGCCGACGAGACCCAGTACTTTTTTTTGAACAAGAGAGACCCAGTACATGACATTTTGCTTCCACTGTTCACTCTCCTCTCTCCTCCTACTAGTACTACCTCGCTCCGCCTTCGCAGAAACCATTTTCTTCCACTGCTCCTCCCTTTCTTCTCTACTTCTTCATTCAGCGATGTCACAAAATAACCTGTCTCATCAGAAGAACAGCAAGATGGCGGTGGTTAGAGCCGTGGAGAAATATTTCCGGCAGGGTGACCTGCAGGCTCGGACCGAGAAAGAAGACCAACCATGGGGATAGGGTTCGTCTTCGCGCATGTATCCGAAGAGCGGCTATCATGGGGACCAAGAGTCCGGGTAGGTTTGTACTTCCGTTGATTCCTGGGTTATCTGCTCCTACTATTGAACCATCTATGTACATATTCCAGGGAAGGCGGCTCGAGCGTCAAAATTTCCACCCCACAGGTCGATAGCACGACGGATATCTCTGACGCGTACGATGCCCTCATGCCCTCTCTCGGTCGAAGAAGAGAGGTACTGTAGTCACTATACATGTATTGACATTTTTTGTTCTTCTCTGCATGCACTCCATGCTCTTTTACTGATGGTGCATTTTCCATGCAGGAAGTCCGGGCGAGAATATCATCCAAAGTAGATGAAATCTACAACCATAACATCAACATTCTTCAGAAAATCTTCGAGCTCAACCTAGAGTGTGATCGCCTCCAAGCCAATTTGGCTTTTCAAATGAAGCTCGCACGATCTTATGAGCGGGACTCCTCCATGCTTCGCACTAAGTGTGAAAATTTGAAGAAAAAAGTCACGGTGCTCCACAACCAGCAGCTACCATTGCGGAGATCGTCCAGGTCATGCCCCGCTAAGTAGGAAGAGAGAAACCATCTCATGTTGGCCGTCGAGGTCGCGACCATTGCAGAGGTCGTCGAGGCCCTACCTCCGCAGGACGGCCAAAGTGTTGCAATCGCAGAATCCTGGAGTAGGAACTAGGAAGGGGGGAGGACTTTCCTGTGTGGCCCTCCTTTTTCTTTCTTTTACGTGCATGGATCGTTTTTTCTCATCCGTCTGCGCATAATTATATTGCACTCTTTAGTGTTCGAATGTGCTCTGTGGAGCTTTTGTAATGATATACTTGTCGTATAGTAGTCATTGTTTAGTGTACATATTACATTCAAATTTAGTCAAATACTATGACATCCTTTTTAATTAGGTTGGAGGGCATTTTCAGAAAAATTAGGTTGTAGGGAGAGTATGTCTGATAAATAAAAATAAATTAAATAGTCAATGAGTGATCTTTAAATTTGGTCATAGTTTCTACTTTGTCAGATGTGTAGGGATCCGGGATCCAGTGTCTAGACAAGAAAATGCACTGTCAGCGTCGGGGACACCCAGCTATTGTATAGACTCTAGAGTACTTTGGATCACAAGCACAGCTACCCCTATAGTCTACCCATGGACAACCAAGGATTCCTTGCATATGCATTCCCGCTAGAGCCTTCACAAGGAAGGTATCTGCTTTGACCCGTTGATTTCGGATTGGACGGTCAAGATTGGTAGACGCTGAACTCGGTTTCCCTTGATGATGTTTCTACTACTACAACTACGTAAAAATCACTTATCTGTGAGCTGCGTTTATTAGCGAGGGTCATCAGCGTACAGGGGCATCGACCGCACACAAAAAGGTTTGCCACTCAAATAATTGTGCTCACATCTACCATTAAATGTGAGCATTTTACCAGCTCAACTACCTCTATGCACTAATCGTCCATCCATCTAGTCACTTGCTGTATCATTTAAAGTGTTCAATTCTACGTATCTGACAAATGATTCTTCAAACTGACAACCTAGAAAACTCCTCTAGAAAGAGAGAAAGAGAAATTACTTATGATGTTAATTGGGTGTGTAGTATTACCTCTGTATGTAAATACAAATTAGCGGAAGTACTTAATCACTATCGTGTATAGTAACTACTTGAGTGCGTTATTTTATAGTAAAAATACTTCAGTACAAAAATGTAAAACTGTGACAGAAGAAAATAAGTGGTTTCGTTTATGGAGTGTAGCGAATATCATTATTTATCATGATAACATTGCAAATTTATAATATTGTCGTACTCCCTCAATAAGAAACTTACATTTTTCTAGATCCACGAGTATATAGATCGAGTATATAGATCATATTCATGAGTATATAGACGTATTTTAGTGATACATACGAATCTAGATAAATTCCAAGTCACTTATTTTCGAACTACTAGTAATAGTTTTATCACAAGTCTCCTAAGACAAGAGGTCAATTGTCTTTGTGAGTTTCCACAAGAATGTAGTACATTTATTGAATTAAAAATTTGCACCTAGCCACCAGAAATGAATCTAGCATCTCCCTCCTTGACACTTCTAATTACAAATTAGACGGTCACTAAGGTTTATACACATCAGGTCATTGCATATGGTTATTGTGTTGGAATTCATTTCTTGTGCTATGTATTCTTGGTGATAAAGACATTAGTTTTTGTCATGTAAGGGAAACATTTCCCCTGATGGTGAAAACACTATTTCGTTTTATGGAATGCTCTGTAAAATGGTAAAAAATAATTATTAACAATGAAAATATTTTTAGATACTAAAAAAAGGTCACCACTCTTTTTTGGTCATTTCATGCATCATTGGAAATGATGTTAGTTTAATGTAACATTTAGAAAGTAGGGAAAAACGATGAAACTTATCGTTGTTCATGGAGAGGTATATGTACATTGTCTGCCTGGAGGTCAAATGTGAACAGTGCAAAACCAAAATTGTGCATGTCGACAGTCATGCAAAACAATCCATAGTTACTGCATCCATTAAAAAATACACGATATCTTGGTAAGCTAGAAACATGTTTGGGAGTACTTCTAAAATACCCGAGAGATGTTTAGTTCTAATAAGTCGACCAAGTATTGCACCAAAGTTCTAAATTATGCAGGATATGAATATGCTTTAATAAGGTAAGTTATTGGAGTGCACGCAATAAAATAGTCGTGCGAAACATGCATTTACTCCTGAACACCATAAGTAAAAGTTTGAACTCGTGGAGCACCAATATGACATTGTGCCAGCTAGCCCAATTAATGGTCTGCTACTACAGTAACCTACACATCTACCCCTATAGTCTACTCTAGGACACCCAGCAATTGCTTGCATAGGCGTCCGGCTAGAGCCTTCAAAGGGAAGCTATCCCCTATGGCCCGTTGATTTGGGATGGACGGACAAGATTGCTAGACGGCCAAAATCACGTGGTCCCCACTCCCTCGCCCCCCTCCATTTCAAACGCTGCGAAATTTCTAGCGCCCCTCCATTTCAAACGATACCAAAATCACGTGGTCCCTACTCCCTCGTGCCCCTCCATTTCAAACACTGAGAAATTTCTCGTGCCCCTCCGTTTAAACGATACCAAAATCATCTGGTCCCCACTCCCTCGTGCCCCTCCATTTCAAACACTGCAAAATTTCCGGCGCCCTTTTGTTTCAAACGTTACCAAAATCACGTCGTCCCCACTCCCTCGCGCCCCTCCATTTCAAACACTGCGAAATTTCTGGTGCCCCTCCATTTCAAACGATACCTAAATCACGTCCTCCCCACTCCCTCAAGCCCCTCCATTTCAAACAATGCGAAATTTCTCGCGCTCCTCCATTGCAAACGATACCAAAATCACATGGTCCCCACTCCCTCGCGCCACTCCATTTCAAACACTTCGAAATTTCTGGCGCCCCTCCGTTTCAAACAATAACAAAATTACGTGGTCCCCACTTACTCGCGCCCCTCCATTTCAAACACTGCGAAATTTCTGGCGCCCCTCCATTTCAAATGATACCAAAATGACGTGGTCCCTACTCCCTCGTGCCGCTCCATTTCAAACACTACGAAATTTCTCGCGCCCGGAACCTCCCACAACACTTCTCGGTGGCTTGCTTTGCCAGCCGGAACTCGACACCATCCACTCCTCAGCCAACAGTATACCAGAGCTGCATCAGATGCGGTCTCATCCAAAGCATCATTGTCGCTTAAGCGACGTCGACCGCAACCGACCTTGGCCACCGAGTCTGTCGTTGTCCACCGCACCTGATTTCCTTTTCCAACTTTCCCCTCCACGGCGCTGAATCCGTCAACGACTGCCCAAGATATGCATCAACGTTGGTGGCTTCCTCCCCACCCGTACCTTACCTGCACCGCCATGCAGTGCATCGATTCAGCCTCGTCCACTGCGGTCAAGCTGGCATCGAGCGCCCAAGATCTGCTTCCCTGACGCAAACAGTCGGCGCAACCGAAGCACCCTAGGTGACAAGGATGTCACTTGCGCCGGTACGGATGATGATTAAAAGCCTATCCGACCATGGTAACCAAATCACCAATTCTTTTTTTGTTTTGTCAGCACTACAGCAGGTTCAAGCCTGTCGGAGTGAACAGCATTTTTCTATCGTTATGTACACCCAGTCAAAGCGCACACCTGTTCTTCATGCTAGACACTACGGAGTAGGTCACTAGACACTATGGAGTAGGTCACTAGACATGTTGGTCATGCACATGTTCTTAGCTACTCCGAACAACAGTAATTGCCTGCTATCGTGTAGTTCTTGCAAAATGTAAAATCAGTGGAAAATATTTGTTTGGATTCCCTGCTCCACAGTTACTAAATCTATCTGGTTCGTCCTGAGATAAGTTCTTGTTATTGTTTCCTCCTTGGCATTATTATGTTGTCCGGTAGTACCCATTTTGACTCTTCATACTAATTCGATTATAATTTTGTTGTTGCCATCTGGTTCTTCAAAAGCTGCAACACTAACTATTTTCTTTTTCTTGCATAGAGCCTAGAATGGAACAATGAACATGATGGTTTATATAGCCTCTTCTATAGGTTCACAAGCGACACCATTATTTCCTTATCTGGTGCTAGTTCGTCCTAATCAATGGCATAACTATCCTCTACTATGTAGTTCGCTCGTGGTTTGCATTCCTGCTCTAGACGTTCTCTTATAATGCCATTTATAATTTCTATCTGGTTGATTCTTAGCTATGATAGTAACTACATGCCATTGTGTATCTCACTGCAAATTCTAAGTCACCCAATGATTATGCATTCCAGGAGATGCCACTTCATCCATATATATTTGCTGAAATGACCTCGCTTGTTTATATTTGCTGAAATTCTAAGAAACACTTTGTTTGATTGCCCGTTTCATTCTAGGCACACTTGTTTAATGCTTGTTTGTCTTGCTCTACAGGTTCATGAGCAACGCCATTATATCTTGCATCTGGTTCTGGTTCTGTTTCGTCCTAAGTCATGACATAACTATCCTCTACAATATATAGTTCATTCGTGGTTTGCATTCCTGCTCTACAAGTCCTTGTATGATGCGGTTATAATTTCTATCTGGTTCATTCTTCGCTATGACGGTAACTGCATGCCATTTTGTGTCTCAGCGCAAATTCTGAATCACCCGACATCTCTTGCATTTTAGAGTATAGAAATGCTTCCATATATTTGTTGAAATGACCTGGCTAGTTTTTTTCTGAAATTCTAAGCCACACACACACACATTTTTTGATTGCTCGTTTAATGCATTCTTCCTTGTCCTATTTGTTTGACGTGTTGGTCAATAATTGAACCATTGACCAGTTTTAAACTCTAGATCATAGCTCCTGTCATATCAGTCAAATGAGTAGTTTGTCTTGTTTGATGTATTAACTTGTTATTACTTAGTTTCAGGGTGCAATTATTGCTATCGCCACCAAAGAGGGGGCTGCAAGATCATGTCTCCTCCAGTGTAGCTGTCCCAGTCAAAGGAAGATGCAGGTGATCAATTGAGGACTCTGCTATCAACTTGATTGTCAACTGAAATGCCGATTTTTCTTTCCCTTGATTTGATAATATGTAATAATTTTAAGAAGTTTGCAGCTGATGTAATATCTAGATAACTCGCGTAGGCCATGTATGCATTTAGTTGACGCCGTCCACATATGCGGTAGTCGTTACGGTAACTATGCTAGGCAGGTCGATTAGGGAACAGTATCGTGCTTTGTTATTGGCATGTCGTGTTTTCGGCCGACGATGAATAGTAAAAAATGCTGGATTATATAAACGTTTTATGATATTGGCATGGGCTTCAGAAAAGGCTGAAACTATAAAAGGTTGTAAACGTAATGGGTCGACCTACAAGTTGTAACTGGACGTAACAGTAACAGGCCGTAATGGTAACATGCCGTAAGAGTAACATGCCATAACAGTAAGATGCCTTAACAATAACATGCCTTAATAGAAACAACCCATCGTAGTAATAGGCAAGAAACCGTGAAATCCCAGAACAGTAATAGGCCAAAACAGTAGCCGGTCGCAGCAATAAAGGGGCGCAATTGTGAAAGGCTAGAATAGTAATAAGCCAGAATAGTAACGGCCCGACAAATTTCTAGGCGAGGGTAGTAATAGGCCGACTCATTTACTAGACGAGAATAGTAAAGGGCCGCTTGTGGGCCTGAACAGATAAATCCCAGAACAGTGAAAGGCCAGGACAGTAACATGCTTGAACAGTAACGGGCCATCTCAGACAAGGGCCGTTAGTAGGCCGCCCACGATGGGCTGCGATAAACAATGATGGGCCGCTCGTAGGCCTTAAATGTACAGGAGCGACTTGGTGCAGGCTCCTAATGGGCCGCAGAGTGTTGGACCATCATGGGCCTTCTTTAGGCCGAAACAGTATTGGGCCTGAAAGTTCGCAGGCCCCTACCAGCTGCAACTTTGGGCCCATTTCAAACAGTGCAGGACAAAATAGTAACAGTCCAACTTCTTATTGGGCTCCCCTAATGGGCCGGCCCAGTTAGAATTTAGGAGGCCTCGGCTGGGCCTGGCTTCTGCCACAGTTTCTATGGCCGTTAACGGCGGTAACTAGCCCCTAACAGCGGCTGCCACGTGGCAGTTTGCATGACGTCAGCAGTCAACGCGGCAGGCAAACAGATCTATGACGGAACAAGTTTTTGTGGCTGAAGGTTGTCATCCACCATGGTCAGGTAAAAAACCGTGGTATATTCTTTTGTGATGGGGATTTTACCACGATGGCCATCCGTCGTAGTAGACTTTTTAGCCATGAAAAACGGGCCTTCAACCACGAAAGTCGTCCGTTGTAAAAGCCAACTTTTCTTGTAGTGTGGCATCATTGTATGTGTTCTTTTCCAAAACCACAATGATGCACACTGATATACACACACATGCAATTACACTAGTGGATCCATGTGGTTTAGGAAAAGAAAAAAACATGCAATGATATCTAGTGGATCCATGTGGTTTATGAAAAGAACACACTTGAAATGACATATAGTGGATCCATGTGGTTATGAAAAGAACACACATGGATTGATGCTAGTGAATCTATATGGTTTAGGAAAAGAAGACACATGCAATGACACTAGTGGATCCATGTGGTTTATGAAAAGAACACACATGCAATGACATCTAGTGGATCCATGTGGTTTATGAAAAGAGCACACATGGAATGACTGTAGTCGATCCATGTGGTTTATGAAAAGAACAGACATGCAATGACATCTAGTGGACCCATGTGGTTTATGAAAAGAACACACATGGAATGACTCTAGTGGATCCATGTGGTTTATGAAAAGAACACACTTGAAATGACATATAGTGGATCCATGTGGTTATGAAAAGAACACACATGGATTGATGCTAGTGAATCTATATGGTTTAGGAAAAGAAGACACATGCAATGACACTAGTGGATCCATGTGGTTTAAGAAAAGAACACACATGCAATGACATATAGTGGATCCATGTGGTTTATGAAAAGAACACACATGGATTGACTTTAGTGGATCCATATGGTTTACGAAAAGAACACACATGCAATGACATTTAGTTGTTCCATCTGGTTTATGAAAGGAACACACATGCAATGACATCCAGCGGATGTATTTGGTTTACTAAAAGAACACACATGCAAAGACATCGGTAGATCCATGTCGTTTATGAAAAGAACACACATGAAATGGCATCTAGTGGATCCATTTGGTTTATGAAAAGGGCACACATGCAATGACATCTAGTGGATCCATGTGTTTTCTGAAAAGAACACACATAAAATGACATCACTGGATCCATGTGGTTTATGAAAAGAACACAACATGCTGGAGTGGCATCATTTCATGTGTTCTTTTCGAAAACCACAATGATGCACACTAATACACACACACACATCCAACGTATCTAGTGGATCCATGTGATTTATGAAAAGGACACACCTACAATGACATCTAGTGGATCCATATGGTTTATAAAAATAACACACATGGAATGACTCTAGTGGAACCATATGGTTTAGGAAAAGGACACATATGCAATGAAATCTAGTGGATCCATGTGGTTTATGAAAAGAACACACATGCAATGACATCTAGTAGATCCATGTGGTTTATGAAAAGAACACACATGGAATGACTCTAGTGGATCCATGTGGTTTATGAAAAGAACACACATGCAATGACATCTAGTAGATCCATGTGGTTTATGAAAAGAACACACATGCAATGACATCTAGTGGATCCATGTGGTTTATGAAAAGAATAGACATGCAATGACATCTAGTGGATCCATGTAGTTTATGAAAAGAACACACATGCAATGACATCGGTGGATCCATGTGGTTTACGAAAAGAACACCACATGCAAGAGTGACATCATTGCATGTGTTATTTTCCAAAACCAAAATGATGCACACTAATACACACACACATACAATGACTCTAGTGGATCCATGTGGTTTATGAAAAGAACACACATGCAATGACATCTAGTGGATCCATGTTGTTTATGAAAAGAACACACATGGAATGACTCTAGTGGATCCATGTGGTTTAGGGAAATAACATACATGCAATAACACTAGTGGATACATGTGGTTTATGAAAAGAACACACATGCAATGACATCTAGTGGATCCATGTGGTTTATTAAAAGAACACACATGGAATGACTCTAATGGATCCATGTGGTTTAGGAAAAGACCATACATACAATGACACTAGTGGATGCATATGGTTTATGAAAAGAACATACATGGAATGACTCTAGTGGATCCATGTTGTTTTGGGAAAGAACACACATGCAATGACACTAGTGGATATATGTGGTTTATGAAAAGAACACACGTGGAATGACTCTAGTGGATCCATGTGGTTTACAAAAAGAACACACATGCAATGAAACTAGTGTATGCATGTGGTTTATAAAAACACACGTGCAATGACATCTAGTGGATCCATGTGGTTTATGAAAATAACACACATGGAATGACTCTAGTGGATCCACGTGGTTTAGGAAAATAACACACATGCAAGGACATCAGTGGATCCATGTTGTTTATGAAAAGAACACACATACAATGATATCAAGTTGATCCTTGTGGTTTATGAAAAGAACACAAATGGAATGACTCTATTGATCCATGTGGTTTATGAAAAGAACACACATGTAATAACATATAGTGGATCCATGTGGTTTATGAAAAGAACACACATGCAATCAGATCTAGTGGGTGCAATTGGATCCATGTGGGTTATGAGAAGAACACCACATGTTGTAGTGGCTTCATTGCATGTGTTCTTTTCCAAGGCCACAATGATGGAAACTGATACACACACATCCAAGTGGGTGTGGTTATGCAACATCTCTCAAACTGTTGGTAGAATGCATGTTGCAGTTGAATCCTAGCATGATGCTAGGGTTACTGGATATAGTTGGACACCACATGCTGGAGTGGCATCATTGTATGCTGGTAGGGTTCCTGCACATGATTCAGACTGATACACACACACATCCAAGTGGGTGTGGTGATGCAACATCTTTCAAACTGGTCGTACAATGCATGTTGAAGTTGAATCCTAGCATGCTGCTAGGTTTCCTAGACATGGTTGGACACCACATGCTAGAGTGGCATCATTCCATGTGTTCTTTTCCAAAACCACAATGATGCACACTGATACACACACATGCAATGACACTACTGGATCCATGTTGTTTACGAAAAGAACACACATGCAAAGATATCTAGTGTATCCATGTGGTTTATGAAAAGAACACACATGAAATGACTCTATTGGATCGATGTGGTTTTAGAAAACAACACACATGCAATGACATCTAGTGGATCCATGTGGTTTATGAAAAGAACACACATGCAATGACATTTAATGGATCCATGTGGTTATGAAAAGAACCCACATGGATTGGCCCTAGTGGATCCATATGGTTTAGGAAAAGAACACACATGCAATGACACTAGTGGATCCATGTGGTTTATGAAAAGAACACACATGCAATGACATCAATTGGATCCATGTGATTTATGAAAAGAACACACATGCAATGACATCTAGTGGATCCATGTGGTTTATGAGAAGAACACACATGGAATGACTCTAGTGGATCCATGTGGTTTATGAAAAGAACACACATGCAATGACATCTAGTGGATCCATGTGGTTTATGAAAAGAACACACATGGATTGACTTTAGTGAATGCATATGGTTTATGAAAAGAACACACATGCAATGACACCTAGTGGATCCATGTGGTTTATAAAAAAACAGACATGTAATGACATCTAGTGAATCCATGTGGTTTATGAAAAAACACATGGAATGACTCTAGTGGATCCATGTGGTTTAGGGAAATAACACACATGCAATGACACTAGTGGATACTTGTGCTTTATGAAAAGAACACACATGAAATGACATCTAGTGGATCCATGTGTGTTATGGAAATAACAGACATAAAATGACATCAGTGGATCCATGTGGTTTATGAAAAGAACACCACATGCTAGAGTGGCATCATTGCATGTGTTCTTTTCCAAAACCACAATGATGCACACTAAAACACACACACATCCAATTACTCTAGTGGATCCATGTGGTTTATGAAAAGAACACACATGCAATGACATCTAGTGGATCCATGTGGTTTATGAAAATAACACACATGGAATGACCCTAGTGGATCCATGTGGTTTAGGAAAAGGACATATGCAATCACATCTAGTGGATCCATGTGGTTTATGAAAAGAACACACATGTAATGACATCTAGTGGATCCATGTGGTTTATGAAAAGAACACACATGGAATGACTCTAGTGGATCCATGTGGTTTATGAAAAGGACACACATGTTGGAGTGGCATCATTGCATGTGTTCTTTTACAAAACCACAATGATGAACACTTATACACACACACATCTGACAACACCTAGATTTTTAATCCCACATGCCTATTATGCCATACATCGCAATCCCAGGATTAAAATTTCTGCGAGACATAACAGATTGGATATCATAGTACATCATCCATTACAAACCATAATAAGGTCTTACACAAATAAAGGATCTCATGATTCAGTCTCAATACAAACAAGCAGCGGAATAATAAAGCGTAGTAGCAGGCTCCATCTTCAGGTTCACAGGCAATGCTGACGATGGGAGATGATCCTAGCTGTCGTATCCGTCTTGCTATCCATCTTCCTGATAGTCGTCCTCATAGTCTGGGCACGGGAATAGCCAGGGACAAAGCCATGAGTACTCTTTAAGTACTCGCAAACTATCACTAACAAGTGAGGTAGTTATAATAGGAACCTTAAGCTCTAGGTTTATTTGCAAAAAGGCAGATTTATGTAAACTGAGTTTAGTATTAAAGAAACCTAATTTAATGTTCTAAAGCACTTAAGTGGGAACCTAGTTTTCATATTCACAACCCTGTTGTGGTCAAGTCAAAATCATAGTTCACTTCACAAGTCATTTTGAAACCATCTGACGACGGAACAGTATGGCCACTCCAACTGTCCATGACCGTGGACGCGGCTATTCGAATAGTTTGATACTCTGCAGAGGTGGTACACTTTCACCACATCATTCGATACATCTGTCAAGGATAACCCTGAATCATCACACTTAGTATGCGGATAATCAAACATAACCTTTCAATTACACACTCTAGTAATGTCACCTCCCCTATGAGTTTGGCTTCCCAGCCATGGCCATCTGCCATCCTAGGCACTGCATAGGTGGACAATTCACACTCACGAGGTAGCCTCAGCTCAAACCTCTTCCGCTAGGGAACCCATACTAATGCATATAAACTTCCGGCTAAGCCTTACCCAATTCAGGTATTGTGGTTGTATGGTAAAATTGGAATGGTATCGCATCCGAACCCAACCATCAGTTTTTATAAAGGGTTAAGGCTCATGCGTCAAAATTTTCATCATCAAATCCATTTGTGTTTCTCAACACATGTAAAAACATTTCAATAGAATGACTCATCATTCCAAGGTTTTCATAATCATTTTCACCAAGTATTCCCATCTAAAGTGATCAAGTTTTATGCTTAGCACTAGCCACTAAGTTAAGAGTGTTCACTAATGAGGGGTGCTAATCTCAATCTCATGCCATATAATGACATCTAGTATAGGCCAAGTTTTATACTCTTTATGCTATCTATACTATTTTCCAAATACTCAGAAAGCACTAACTGAAAGTAAAGAACTTTGGTAAAGTAAAAGAGTAAAGCTTGCAAGTAAAACTTGGGATGGGTATAAATCAAAATGTATAACCAAGCATGCCTAATGCATCTTGCTTAGGTTAACTTGTATGATTCTTGCTTGCAAGTGTTAGCTTCCCTTGGTTGGTCTAGTGATTGAAATTTTCTTTGTCTTCTTCGGGGTAGAACTCCTCCTCCTCGTATCCTTGGTCGGTACTATCGTCTATAAATAAATACGGGGTACACAATCACAAAACAACACTTCACTAATTCTATTTAGCACACTAAGGCTCACACTTTATGATTTAGCATCATCACAAACATCACATGAATTAAAGAACTAGTTTTATTTATCTTAGTTGTGAAAAGTAATTTCTACTCATCGAACTTAATTAAGAGTGAATATTCTCCAATTAAAATATGGGCTCATGTGGACACATGTCATCACCACATATTCTAAAACATGGGAATGTGATTTAAAGGGTTGGTCACATTTTATAAAGTTTAAGATTATTCTTTAATAGATTTAAAGTGACTAGAAATGCCCTAAAAGTATTATTTTGGTACTAATCCAATGTCATTGCATGTAAACCTAACTATTTTTACTTATTCATATAGATATTATCAAATGTGATTTTTGAGAGTTGGAATCAACTCAAAAGCTATTATGGTTGATTTTTGAAAAATGTTTGAAGTTGCAAAAGTCTCTGTATTATTATTTTTGCTAAAGATTATATCTAACTCCAAATGATTTACATCCAACGGGCATGGATAGATATTTTAATTACCTTTCTAGTAAAATTTGTATCATGCAATTTGGTAAGTGAAACTCTCTAAATTTATTTTTGAATCTAGGGATAGAATAGGATATCAACTAAATTGGAAAATCCACATTTGAATTTCCAGGCCTGGGCGGGAACGTTAAACGGGACGGCCCAACTGCACAGCACAGCACAACGCGTAGCTGACAGAGGGGGTCCACTGGTCACTGACTATAACTAACCGAAACGGTATCGTCTAATCTGAGCCCTACGATTAGAAGGCAGATCAACGGTGGAGAGTCATCGTCGACGACGAACTGCTCCGTTGAGGAATCAGACCTAGAGCGGCGGTGGGGGTCTCGCGGGGCTCACCTGGGCTCCAGCTAGGGTCGGCGATGGGGGAAAATTACTAGGTAGACGACGGTGAGGCGAGGCGTGGTCACGACAGGGCTTGGGGTGGTCAAAATCAATGGCGCCCTTCTCCTTCAGCAGAGGTGGGCTCCGGTAAAATTCCAGCGCGGTGGTGCTCGCCTTGCTCCGGGAATAATTTGGGAGGGTCACTAAGAGGTGGTGACTAGAGTGGTGTGGAGAATGGACGCGAGGGTGGCCTCCTTTTATAGTGCGGCGGTGAGCTTGACGGTGGCGTCGCTACAGGCGGCTATCAGCATGGCTAGGGTAGGTGGATGGTGCGATGTTCCCTGGTGAATCTTACAGGCATAATGGTGAGGCGTGGGGTGGTGTGGTTCGGTCGGGAGTGTGTGGTGCTCTGCGCGGTGGCCGAGGTGCTTACGGCAGCGTGCGACAGCTGTGGGTCGTGCGGCGGCGAACGGGGGTGTCTGCTGGGTTGGCATGATCATGGCGGGCATGCGCGTGCGTGGTGAGGGCAAGGCGCGACCTGGTTGGGCACGGTGCGCTGACGCGCTCTAGACATGGCGCAGAGAGGTTTGGGCATGGCATGCTCATGTGGTTCAGGGATCGGCTAGGGTTGTGGCCTAGAAAGGGGGTGGCGGTGGACTGTGGCGCACCTCCTGGACATCCTGGATAGGTGCGGGGTGATCTGCTGTGACCTGGCCGTGGTCGGTCGGTGATGACCACAATCCGGCGGCGCTCTAGTGTGCAAGCGGTGAAGGGGGAGCTGGTCTGGGGCTGGGTTAGACTTAGGGGAGACAGGGGAGTAAAGAGGGGACCACATGGTCGACTATTACTGTGCACAACAGTGAAGTTAGGCAGAAGGTTAATCTGTGCAGACAAGGTGTTTGTGTTAATGGCCGCATGAAATTTACTTTGGATATTTTGATTCAAAATTTTTGAGTGGTTTGGTCTTAAGCTCGAATAACTATGGTTGCTTGGATAGGTCAAGGGGAATTGATTTGGTAGGTTTTTGAAAAAGTAGGATCTTAACATATGAACTTGGTTCAATTTTCAATTGTCCTTTAAATTGATTTGCAAGATCTTTTTGTAAGTTTGTAAAGTGGGCCTTGATACACTTTTACTTGGTCTAGCAAGAGGTGAAAAGAAGTAGAAATGTTTCTGTTAGAAATCTTCTTCTAGGAACACCTAAATTGACCTAGTGGTTTAAAATGGTCAAAATGACCATTTGGTTTATTTATTTATATTTGATTTCTTTCTCTTTAGCTTTTGTTTGTAAATGGTCTAGATGATGTGGCATTCACCTTTAAACCATTTCACAACATTTAGAACAAGCATGCATGTCATTTACACTCAATTCTATTCTAATGCAAACACACATGCATTCATATTCATTTTCTTAATAAAAGTTTTTGTTAACCCTAAAATCGGGTGATTAGATCTTACTAATCTTGATTGTAAGATTTGGGGTGTTACAAACCTTCCCTCCTTAAAAAAAATCTCGTCTCGAGATTTAAGAAAAACTAGGAACTAAAGAGATATGGAAACTCAGTCCTAATATAATCATCTTGCTCCCAAGTACCTTCTTCTTTGGTATGGTTGCTCCATTGAATCTTGAGAAACTTGATACTTCGGGTCATGGTGGTTCTGAAGGCTTCTTCCAAGATACGGATGGGCACTTCACGATAGTCAGATCCTTGTTTATATTAATGGCTCGGTGATCGATGTTCTTGAAAACTTCGGTCTTCTCCGGAACTTCTACGCACTTGCGAAGTAACGAGATATGGAACACATTATGGATGGCTGACATCTCCTCTGGCAGTTCTAGTTGATACGATACTTCTCCTCGGTGATTCAGAATCTTGAAGGGTCCAATATATCTGGGGGCTAACTTTCCTTTCAGTTGAAACCACTGCATTCCTTTCAACGGTGAAACTTTGAGATACACAAAATCTCCGACATTGAAAGTCAGGTCTCTACGTCTCTTGTTGGCATAACTCTTCTTTCTGGATTGGGCGGTCTTGAGGTGCTCACGGATTTTGTGAACCTTCTCTTTGGCTTCTCGTAGGATGTTGGGTCCAAAAATTGGACTCTCTCCTACTTGCAACCAATTCAAAGGGGTATGACACTTCCTTCCATCTAAGAACTCAAATGGGGCCATTTGCAAACTGGCTTGATAACTATTGTTGTATGAGAATTTTGCGAAAGGCAGACAATCTTCCCATTTTGATCCATACTCTAGCACACAAGCTCTCAACATATCTTCTAAGATTTGGTTGACTCTTTCAATCTGTCCATCGGTCTGTGGGTGATAAGGTGTGCTGAAATTCAACTTGGTTCCTAATCCTTCTTGGACTTTCTACCAAAATCTTGAGGTAAACTGGGTTCCTCGATCCAACACTATGGTCTTGGGGGTTCCATGCAAACTGACAATTCTAGCAATGTACTGCTCTGCTAGCTTCGAACTATGGTAGGTTGTCTTGACAGGTATAAAATGGGCTACCTTGGACAGTCTATCAACTATGACCCAGATAGAGTCATTTCCCCTACTAGAACTAGGTAAACCGGTGATAAAGTCCATTCCGACAGCATCTCATTTCCATTCCGGAATCTGCAATGGTTGCAACAGTCCTGCGGGTCTCTGATGTTCTTCTTTGACTCTCTGGTAGATATCACACTTAGCTATGTAGCTTCCTATTTCTCTCTTCATCTTGTGCCACCAAAATTGCTCCTTCAAATCCTGATATATCTTCGTTCCTTTGGGTGGATAGAATAAAGAGTATCATGAGCTTCTTGCATGATAACTTGCTTCAACTCCGAATCTGTTGGCACAAGGATACATCCTTTGTACCACAAAACTCCTTCTTTATCTTTGGTGAATCCAGGTAACTTTCTTGTACTAATACGACATTGATTCCTTCGATACTTGCATTTCCTTTCTGCACCTCCTTGATCTGATTGATCAACGTGGGTTAAAGTTTAATGCATGCTAAAAATCCTTTGCTAACTAGCTCCGTTCTAAACTTCTCCAACTCTTCATGCAAACTTGGTTGTGCTTCTTTGATCATGGTGTTTAATCTACACGGCAATCTGCTAAGAGCATCCGCTACCACATTGGCTTTGCCAGGGTGATAGTGAATGTCAAGGTCATAATCCTTGATTAACTCTATCCATCTCCTTTGCGTCATATTCAACTCCTTCTGGGTGAACATATACTTCAGGCTCTTGTGTTCATAATAAATCTCACAACGGTTACCCATCAGGCAATGACGCCATGTCTTCAAAGCTAAAACTATAGCTTCTAGTTCAATATCATGGGTAGGGTAGTTTTGCTCATGCTGCTACAGTTGTCGGGACATATACGCTATGACTTTTCCTTCTTGCATCAACACACATCCGAGACCAATCTTGGATGCATCACAGTACACATCAAAAGGCTTCTTGATATCTGGCATAATTTAAATTAGGGCTGAAATCAATCTCTTCTTGAGCTCTTGAAAGCTTGCTTCAGATTTCTCTGGCCATTCAAACTTGTCTTTCTTTAACAATTGGGTCATTCGTCTTGCGATGCTCGAAAATCCTTCAACAAACGAGAAATCCTACTTCCTTCCGCTAGAACTCACATTTGCTCAACTTGGCATACAACTAATGCTCTCTAACGGTTTCAAGGATGGTTCTCAGGTGTAGCTCACAGTCTTCTTCTGACTTAGAATAGATTCGAATATCATTGATAAAAACAACGACAAACTTATCTAGAAAGTTCATAAAAATCTTATTCATAAGGTTCATGAAATAAGCGGGGGCATTGGTTAATCCAAAATACATGACCGTATACTCATACAATCCATATCTCTGGTAGATATCACACTTAGCTATGTAGCTTCCGATTTCTCTCTTCATCTTGTGCCACCAAAATTGCTCCTTCAAATCCTGATATATCTTCGTTCCTTTGGGTGGATAGAATAAAGAGTATCATGAGCTTCTTGCATGATAACTTGCTTCAACTCCGAATCTGTTGGCACAAGGATACATCCTTTGTACCACAAAACTCCTTCTTTATCTTTGGTGAATCCAGGTAACTTTCTTGTACTAATACGACATTGATTCCTTCGATACTTGCATTTCCTTTCTGCACCTCCTTGATCTGATTGATCAACGTGGGTTAAAGTTCAATGCATGCTAAAAATCCTTTGCTAACTAGCTCCGTTCTAAACTTCTCCAACTCTTCATGCAAACTTGGTTGTGCTTCTTTGATCATGGTGTTTAATCTACACGGCAATCTGCTAAGAGCATCCGCTACCACATTGGCTTTGCCGGGGTGATAGTGAATGTCAAGGTCATAATCCTTGATTAACTCTATCCATCTCCTTTGCGTCATATTCAACTCCTTCTGGGTGAACATATACTTCAGGCTCTTGTGTTCATAATAAATCTCACAACGGTTACCCATCAGGCAATGACGCCATGTCTTCAAAGCTAAAACTATAGCTTCTAGTTCAATATCATGGGTAGGGTAGTTTTGCTCATGCTGCTACAGTTGTCGGGACATATACGCTATGACTTTTCCTTCTTGCATCAACACACATCCGAGACCAATCTTGGATGCATCACAGTACACATCAAAAGGCTTCTTGATATCTGGCATAATTTAAATTAGGGCTGAAATCAATCTCTTCTTGAGCTCTTGAAAGCTTGCTTCAGATTTCTCTGGCCATTCAAACTTGTCTTTCTTTAACAATTGGGTCATTCGTCTTGCGATGCTCGAAAATCCTTCAACAAACGAGAAATCCTACTTCCTTCCGCTAGAACTCACATTTGCTCAACTTGGCATACAACTAATGCTCTCTAACGGTTTCAAGGATGGTTCTCAGGTGTAGCTCACAGTCTTCTTCTGACTTAGAATAGATTCGAATATCATTGATAAAAACAACGACAAACTTATCTAGAAAGTTCATAAAAATCTTATTCATAAGGTTCATGAAATAAGCGGGGGCATTGGTTAATCCAAAATACATGACCGTATACTCATACAATCCATATCTCTGGTAGATATCACACTTAGCTATGTAGCTTCCGATTTCTCTCTTCATCTTGTGCCACCAAAATTGCTCCTTCAAATCCTGATATATCTTCGTTCCTTTGGGTGGATAGAATAAAGAGTATCATGAGCTTCTTGCATGATAACTTGCTTCAACTCCGAATCTGTTGGCACAAGGATACATCCTTTGTACCACAAAACTCCTTCTTTATCTTTGGTGAATCCAGGTACCTTTCTTGTACTAATACGACATTGATTCCTTCGATACTTGCATTTCCTTTCTGCACCTCCTTGATCTGATTGATCAACGTGGGTTAAAGTTCAATGCATGCTAAAAATCCTTTGCTAACTAGCTCCGTTCTAAACTTCTCCAACTCTTCATGCAAACTTGGTTGTGCTTCTTTGATCATGGTGTTTAATCTACACGGCAATCTGCTAAGAGCATCCGCTACCACATTGGCTTTGCCGGGGTGATAGTGAATGTCAAGGTCATAATCCTTGATTAACTCTATCCATCTCCTTTGCGTCATATTCAACTCCTTCTGGGTGAACATATACTTCAGGCTCTTGTGTTCATAATAAATCTCACAACGGTTACCCATCAGGCAATGACGCCATGTCTTCAAAGCTAAAACTATAGCTTCTAGTTCAATATCATGGGTAGGGTAGTTTTGCTCATGCTGCTACAGTTGTTGGGACATATACGCTATGACTTTTCCTTCTTGCATCAACACACATCCGAGACCAATCTTGGATGCATCACAATACACATCAAAAGGCTTCTTGATATCTGGCATAATCTAAATTAGGGCTGAAATCAATCTCTTCTTGAGCTCTTGAAAGCTTGCTTCAGATTTGCCTGGCCATTCAAACTTTTCTTTCTTTAACAATTGGGTCATTCGTCTTGCGATGCTCGAAAATCCTTCAACAAACGAGAAATCCTACTTCCTTCCGCTAGAACTCACATTTGCTCAACTTGGCATACAGCTAATGCTCTCTAACGGTTTCAAGGATGGTTCTCAGGTGTAGCTCACAGTCTTCTTCTGACTTAGAATAGATTCAAATATCATTGATAAAAACAACGACAAACTTATCTAGAAAGTTCATAAAAATCTTATTCATAAGGTTCATGAAATAAGCGGGGGCATTGGTTAATCCAAAATACATGACCGTATACTCATACAATCCATATCTCTGGTAGATATCACACTTAGCTATGTAGCTTCCGATTTCTCTCTTCATCTTGTGCCACCAAAATTGCTCGTTCAATTCCTGATATATCTTCGTTCCTTTGGGTGGATAGAATAAAGAGTATCATGAGCTTCTTGCATGATAACTTGCTTCAACTCCGAATCTGTTGGCACAAGGATACATCCTTTGTACCACAAAACTCCTTCTTTATCTTTGGTGAATCCAGGTAACTTTCTTGTACTAATACGACATTGATTCCTTCGATACTTGCATTTCCTTTCTGCACCTCCTTGATCTGATTGATCAACGTGGGTTAAAGTTTAATGCATGCTAAAAATCCTTTGCTAACTAGCTCCGTTCTAAACTTCTCCAACTCTTCATGCAAACTTGGTTGTGCTTCTTTGATCATGGTGTTTAATCTACACGGCAATCTGCTAAGAGCATCCGCTACCACATTGGCTTTGCCAGGGTGATAGTGAATGTCAAGGTCATAATCCTTGATTAACTCTATCCATCTCCTTTGCGTCATATTCAACTCCTTCTGGGTGAACATATACTTCAGGCTCTTGTGTTCATAATAAATCTCACAACGGTTACCCATCAGGCAATGACGCCATGTCTTCAAAGCTAAAACTATAGCTTCTAGTTCAATATCATGGGTAGGGTAGTTTTGCTCATGCTGCTACAGTTGTCGGGACATATACGCTATGACTTTTCCTTCTTGCATCAACACACATCCGAGACCAATCTTGGATGCATCACAATACACATCAAAAGGCTTCTTGATATCTGGCATAATTTAAATTAGGGCTGAAATCAATCTCTTCTTGAGCTCTTGAAAGCTTGCTTCAGATTTCTCTGGCCATTCAAACTTGTCTTTCTTTAACAATTGGGTCATTCGTCTTGCGATGCTCGAAAATCCTTCAACAAACGAGAAATCCTACTTCCTTCCGCTAGAACTCACATTTGCTCAACTTGGCATACAACTAATGCTCTCTAACGGTTTCAAGGATGGTTCTCAGGTGTAGCTCACAGTCTTCTTCTGACTTAGAATAGATTCGAATATCATTGATAAAAACAACGACAAACTTATCTAGAAAGTTCATAAAAATCTTATTCATAAGGTTCATGAAATAAGCGGGGGCATTGGTTAATCCAAAATACATGACCGTATACTCATACAATCCATATCTCTGGTAGATATCACACTTAGCTATGTAGCTTCCGATTTCTCTCTTCATCTTGTGCCACCAAAATTGCTCCTTCAAATCCTGATATATCTTCGTTCCTTTGGGTGGATAGAATAAAGAGTATCATGAGCTTCTTGCATGATAACTTGCTTCAACTCCGAATCTGTTGGCACAAGGATACATCCTTTGTACCACAAAACTCCTTCTTTATCTTTGGTGAATCCAGGTACCTTTCTTGTACTAATACGACATTGATTCCTTCGATACTTGCATTTCCTTTCTGCACCTCCTTGATCTGATTGATCAACGTGGGTTAAAGTTCAATGCATGCTAAAAATCCTTTGCTAACTAGCTCCGTTCTAAACTTCTCCAACTCTTCATGCAAACTTGGTTGTGCTTCTTTGATCATGGTGTTTAATCTACACGGCAATCTGCTAAGAGCATCCGCTACCAGATTGGCTTTGCCGGGGTGATAGTGAATGTCAAGGTCATAATCCTTGATTAACTCTATCCATCTCCTTTGCGTCATATTCAACTCCTTCTGGGTGAACATATACTTCAGGCTCTTGTGTTCTGAATAAATCTCACAACGGTTACCCATCAGGCAATGACGCCATGTCTTCAAAGCTAAAACTATAGCTTCTAGTTCAATATCATGGGTAGGGTAGTTTTGCTATTGCTGCTACAGTTGTCGGGACATATACGCTATGACTTTTCCTTCTTGCATCAACACACATCCGAGACCAATCTTGGATGCATCACAATACACATCAAAAGGCTTCTTGATATCTGGCATAATCTAAATTAGGGCTGAAATCAATCTCTTCTTGAGCTCTTGAAAGCTTGCTTCAGATTTTTCTGGCCATTCAAACTTGTCTTTCTTTAACAATTGGGTCATTCGTCTTGCGATGCTCGAAAATCCTTCAACAAACGAGAAATCCTACTTCCTTCCGCTAGAACTCACATTTGCTCAACTTGGCATACAACTAATGCTCTCTAACGGTTTCAAGGATGGTTCTCAGGTGTAGCTCACAGTCTTCTTCTGACTTAGAATAGATTCGAATATCATTGATAAAAACAACGACAAACTTATCTAGAAAGTTCATAAAAATCTTATTCATAAGGTTCATGAAATAAGCGGGGGCATTGGTTAATCCAAAATACATGACCGTATACTCATACAATCCATATCTCTGGTAGATATCACACTTAGCTATGTAGCTTCCGATTTCTCTCTTCATCTTGTGCCACCAAAATTGCTCCTTCAAATCCTGATATATCTTCGTTCCTTTGGGTGGATAGAATAAAGAGTATCATGAGCTTCTTGCATGATAACTTGCTTCAACTCCGAATCTGTTGGCACAAGGATACATCCTTTGTACCACAAAACTCCTTCTTTATCTTTGGTGAATCCAGGTACCTTTCTTGTACTAATACGACATTGATTCCTTCGATACTTGCATTTCCTTTCTGCACCTCCTTTATCTGATTGATCAACGTGGGTTAAAGTTCAATGCATGCTAAAAATCCTTTGCTAACTAGCTCCGTTCTAAACTTCTCCAACTCTTCATGCAAACTTGGTTGTGCTTCTTTGATCATGGTGTTTAATCTACACGGCAATCTGCTAAGAGCATCCGCTACCACATTGGCTTTGCCGGGGTGATAGTGAATGTCAAGGTCATAATCCTTGATTAACTCTATCCATCTCCTTTGCGTAATATTCAACTCCTTCTGGGTGAACATATACTTCAGGCTCTTGTGTTCATAATAAATCTCACAACGGTTACCCATCAGGCAATGACGCCATGTCTTCAAAGCTAAAACTATAGCTTCTAGTTCAATATCATGGGTAGGGTAGTTTTGCTCATGCTGCTACAGTTGTCAGGACATATACGCTATGACTTTTCCTTCTTGCATCAACACACATCCGAGACCAATCTTGGATGCATCACAATACACATCAAAAGGCTTCTTGATATCTGGCATAATCTAAATTAGGGCTGAAATCAATCTCTTCTTGAGCTCTTGAAAGCTTGCTTCAGATTTCTCTGGCCATTCAAACTTGTCTTTCTTTAAGAATTGGGTCATTCGTCTTGCGATGCTCGAAAATCCTTCAACAAACGAGAAATCCTACTTCCTTCCGCTAGAACTCACATTTGCTCAACTTGGCATACAACTAATGCTCTCTAACGGTTTCAAGGATGGTTCTCAGGTGTAGCTCATAGTCTTCTTCTGACTTAGAATAGATTCGAATATCATTGATAAAAACAACGACAAACTTATCTAGAAAGTTCATAAAAATCTTATTCATAAGGTTCATGAAATAAGCGGGGGCATTGGTTAATCCAAAATACATGACCGTATACTCATACAATCCATATCTCTGGTAGATATCACACTTAGCTATGTAGCTTCCGATTTCTCTCTTCATCTTGTGCCACCAAAATTGCTCCTTCAAATCCTGATATATCTTCGTTCCTTTGGGTTGATAGAATAAAGAGTATCATGAGCTTCTTGCATGATAACTTGCTTCAACTCCGAATCTGTTGGCACAAGGATACATCCTTTGTACCACAAAACTCCTTCTTTATCTTTGGTGAATCCAGGTACCTTTCTTGTACTAATACGACATTGATTCCTTCGATACTTACATTTCCTTTCTGCACCTCCTTGATCTGATTGATCAACGTGGGTTAAAGTTCAATACATGCTAAAAATCCTTTGCTAACTAGCTCCGTTCTAAACTTCTCCAACTCTTCATGCAAACTTGGCTGTGCTTCTTTGATCATGGTGTTTAATCTACACGGCAATCCGCTAAGAGCATCCGCTACCACATTGGCTTTGCCGGGGTGATAGTGAATGTCAAGGTCATAATCCTTGATTAACTCTATCCATCTCCTTTGCGTCATATTCAAGTCCTTCTGGGTGAACATATACTTCAGGCTCTTGTGTTCTGAATAAATCTCACAACGGTTACCCATCAGGCAATGACGCCATGTCTTCAAAGCTAAAACTATAGCTTCTAGTTCAATATCATGGGTAGGGTAGTTTTGCTCATGCTGCTACAGTTGTCGAGACATATACGCTATGACTTTTCCTTCTTGCATCAACACACATCCGAGACCAATCTTGGATGCATGACAATACACATCAAAAGGCTTCTTGATATCTGGCATAATCTAAATTAGGGCTGAAATCAATCTCTTCTTGAGCTCTTGAAAGCTTGCTTCAGATTTTTCTGGCCATTCAAACTTGTCTTTCTTTAACAATTGGGTCATTCGTCTTGCGATGCTCGAAAATCCTTCAACAAACGAGAAATCCTACTTCCTTCCGCTAGAACTCACATTTGCTCAACTTGGCATACAACTAATGCTCTCTAACGGTTTCAAGGATGGTTCTCAGGTGTAGCTCACAGTCTTCTTCTGACTTAGAATAGATTCGAATATCATTGATAAAAACAACGACAAACTTATCTAGAAAGTTCATAAAAATCTTATTCATAAGGTTCATGAAATTAGCGGGGGCATTGGTTAATCCAAAATACATGACCGTATACTCATACAATCCATATCTCTGGTAGATATCACACTTAGCTATGTAGCTTCCGATTTCTCTCTTCATCTTGTGCCACCAAAATTGCCCCTTCAAATCCTGATATATCTTCGTTCCTTTGGGTGGATAGAATAAAGAGTATCATGAGCTTCTTGCATGATAACTTGCTTCAACTCCGAATCTGTTGGCACAAGGATACATCCTTTGTACCACAAAACTCCTTCTTTATCTTTGGTGAATCCAGGTACCTTTCTTGTACTAATACGACATTGATTCCTTCGATACTTGCATTTCCTTTCTGCACCTCCTTGATCTGATTGATCAACGTGGGTTAAAGTTCAATGCATGCTTAAAATCCTTTGCTAACTAGCTCCGTTCTAAACTTCTCCAACTCTTCATGCAAACTTGGCTGTGCTTCTTTGATCATGGTGTTTAATCTACACGGCAATCTGCTAAGAGCATCCGCTACCACATAGGCTTTGCCGGGGTGATAGTGAATGTCAAGGTCATAATCCTTGATTAACTCTATCCATCTCCTTTGCGTCATATTCAACTCCTTCTGGGTGAACATATACTTCAGGCTCTTGTGTTGTGAATAAATCTCACAACGGTTACCCATCAGGCAATGACGCCATGTCTTCAAAGCTAAAACTATAGCTTCTAGTTCAATATCATGGGTAGGGTAGTTTTGCTCATGCTGCTACAGTTGTCGAGACATATACGCTATGACTTTTCCTTCTTGCATCAACACACATCCGAGACCAATCTTGGATGCATCACAATACACATCAAAAGGCTTCTTGATATCTGGCATAATCTAAATTAGGGCTGAAATCAATCTCTTCTTGAGCTCTTGAAAGCTTGCTTCAGATTTTTCTGGCCATTCAAACTTGTCTTTCTTTAACAATTGGGTCATTCGTCTTGCGATGCTCGAAAATCCTTCAACAAACGAGAAATCCTACTTCCTTCCGCTAGAACTCACATTTTCTCAACTTGGCATACAACTAATGCTCTCTAACGGTTTCAAGGATGGTTCTCAGGTGTAGCTCACAGTCTTCTTCTGACTTAGAATAGATTCGAATATCATTGATAAAAACAACGACAAACTTATCTAGAAAGTTCATAAAAATCTTATTCATAAGGTTCATGAAATAAGCGGGGGCATTGGTTAATCCAAAATACATGACCGTATACTCATACAATCCATATCTCTGGTAGATATCACACTTAGCTATGTAGCTTCCGATTTCTCTCTTCATCTTGTGCCACCAAAATTGCCCCTTCAAATCCTGATATATCTTCGTTCCTTTGGGTGGATAGAATAAAGAGTATCATGAGCTTCTTGCATCATAACTTGCTTCAACTCCGAATCTGTTGGCACAAGGATACATCCTTTGTACCACAAAACTCCTTCTTTATCTTTGGTGAATCCAGGTACCTTTCTTGTACTAATACGACATTGATTCCTTCGATACTTGCATTTCCTTTCTGCACCTCCTTGATCTGATTGATCAACGTGGGTTAAAGTTCAATGCATGCTTAAAATCCTTTGCTAACTAGCTCCGTTCTAAACTTCTCCAACTCTTCATGCAAACTTGGCTGTGCTTCTTTGATCATGGTGTTTAATCTACACGGCAATCTGCTAAGAGCATCCGCTACCACATAGGCTTTGCCGGGGTGATAGTGAATGTCAAGGTCATAATCCTTGATTAACTCTATCCATCTCCTTTGCGTCATATTCAACTCCTTCTGGGTGAACATATACTTCAGGCTCTTGTGTTGTGAATAAATCTCACAACGGTTACCCATCAGGCAATGACGCCATGTCTTCAAAGCTAAAACTATAGCTTCTAGTTCAATATCATGGGTAGGGTAGTTTTGCTCATGCTGCTACAGTTGTCGGGACATATACGCTATGACTTTTCCTTCTTGCATCAACACACATCCGAGACCAATCTTGGATGCATCACAATACACATCAAAAGGCTTCTTGATATCTGGCATAATCTAAATTAGGGCTGAAATCAATCTCTTCTTGAGCTCTTGAAAGCTTGCTTCAGATTTGTCTGGCCATTCAAACTTCTTGTCTTTCTTTAACAATTGGGTCATTCGTCTTGCGATGCTCGAAAATCCTTCAACAAACGAGAAATCCTACTTCCTTCCGCTAGAACTCACATTTTCTCAACTTGGCATACAACTAATGCTCTCTAACGGTTTCAAGGATGGTTCTCAGGTGTAGCTCACAGTCTTCTTCTGACTTAGAATAGATTCGAATATCATTGATAAAAACAACGACAAACTTATCTAGAAAGTTCATAAAAATCTTATTCATAAGGTTCATGAAATAAGCGGGGGCATTGGTTAATCCAAAATACATGACCGTATACTCATACAATCCATATCTGGGGGTAAAGGCGGTCTTTGGAATATCCGTTGCATGAATCTTGAGTTCGTGATAACCAGTCCTAAGATCAATCTTAGAAAACACTCTGGGACCAGTCAACTGATCAAATAGATCCTATATCTTGGGTAGTGGGTACTTGTTCTTGATGGTGACATTATTCAACTTCCGGTAATCCGTGCACAAACTGTTACCCCCATCTTTCTTGTCGACAAACAAAACAGGTGATCTCCGTGGCGATGCACTTGGTTGAATCAAACGTTTCGCCAGCATAGCATCAAGTTTTTTATTCAGCTCCACTAAATCTGATGGGTTCATACTATAAGGTCTCTGAGCAATGGGTCTAGTTCCAGGAATTAGTTCAATAATGAACTCAAAATCCCGACCTGGGGGCATACCGGGCAATTCATCTGGGAATATGTCGGGGTATCCGCATACTACTCTGACTTGGTCTATGGTTGGTTGGGCTAGACTCTTGTTGCATTTGAATTGGCGGGGCAAGGTTTCGGAAACATGCTCTACTGATACTCCAGAGCTACTGGTCATGGTTATGGCTTTCTTGGAACAGTCGATCAATCCTTTATGTTTCGACATCCAATCCATTCTTAGTACTAGTTCCAAACCTTTGGTTCCAAGTACTATTAGATTGGCATAAAAATCTATCCCATGGATTATGATAGGTACATCCTTGCAAATTTTTCTAGCTTTGGTGGTTGAACCGGGTATTTGAACTATCATAACATGCTTCAATTTGGTTGGTTGAATCTTACTAGTGTATGCAAATTTATCTGTAACAAACGAGTGCGATGCTCCAGAATCAAACAACACTCTGACAAGTACTAAGTTAATAGAAAACATACCCAGCACGAGATCTGGCGCTTCCTGAGCTTCCTCAGCATTCATGTGGAACAGACGACCGTTGCGGTTGAGCAAATTCCCTGGGGAGAATATCCTTCCAGGCTGAACACGGCGCTGCTGCTGAGCTAGGGCATTCACATTGGTGGTGGTTACAAGCTTCTTGGGACACTCATTGGAGTAGTGACCCTTGACTCCACATTATAAGCAAGTGATCTGGGACTTGTCTTTGGCTCAAACAGGCACAACATTGCTTCCAGTCATTGGGGCAGTATTGTTCTTGTGATTTTTGTTGGACTTGGGCGGTACACGGTTGAAATTGTTGGAGTTGCGGGGTTGTTGTTGTTGTTGTTGTGGTTTCCTCCAGACTTCAGGTTTCCTCCGCTACGATTGGGATAGTTTGGACGGGACATAGGGGGTCTATTGTTTCTCGGGGCATATCCTGCAGACGGGTTGGGGCGATACTTTTGGGTATTGTGGGACCCAGTCTGGTGCATCATTCTGCGCTTGCGGTTGTCATTGGCTTGGTTGATCTTCCCTTCCATTTGGATGGCAGAGTCGACTAGCTCTTCTAGGTCTTCAAAATGGATGTTGACTAACACAGTCTGCATCTCATCATGCAATCCATTCAGGAAACTTTCCTTCTTCTTGGCTTCAGTCTTGATCTCATCAGGGGCATATCTAGCTAAGGTCTGAAATTTGTAACGGTATTCAACTACCGTCGTCCTTCCTTGCTTCAGTTGTCTGAACTCATCTCTCATTCTGGTGACTAAACCTTGGGGCACATGGGTGCGACTAAACTTGATCTTGAATGCTTACCACGTCATTACTTGACCGTGGTTCATAGTACGGGTGCTATTCCACCAGGCTCTTGCATCTCCTGCTAGATAGTGGGTGGCAAACCGTACCTTCTCGTTGGCTTCAACTCCTGCGACTTCCAGATTATTCTCCATGGTTTGCAGCTAGTCATTAGCATCTAAGGGATCCTCAGATTTATTGAACATAGGGGGATTGATATTCTGAAAGTTCTTAAGCTTGGATCCATGATGATCCTGATTTCTATGGCCTTGATTATTGTGGGCCATCTGAGCTATCTGTTGAAGACTGGCTAGGTTGGCTTGGCGTTCGGCTCTACTAGCTTCATGGTTAGAAACTAGCATTTGCAGAATCTGCAACATCAGGTCCTACGATGAGCTGCTTCCTCCTTGGTTTCGACGAGTCATCTAAAGATTGAGATTGATAAAGGGATAAGAGGGAAATATCTAAGGTTCATGGTTTTGTTTCAAAAGCTTTAAACTTTGAGTTTGACTCAGGGTTTTCAAACTAACTCCTTCCCGTTCATTCATTCATTCAAGCACACAATACAAACACACACCACACACAAATAGAAAGAGATGGTTTTAAGAACCATTCTGTGAAACTAAGATACAATGGGACCGATAAAACTCCTAAGGTAGTGATCAAGTGCATCTAATCATCATCAATGAAGTTAGAATCATCATTATCGGTGTAGAAATCCATGGCATCATCCTCCAGGTAGTCGTTGTCATCACTGAGGTAAGAGTAAAGATCTCCCTAGATATCTTCACCTTCGTCCTCCTCCTTTGCTTCAAGCTAGACTTCCTTTTCACGAATGGTCTTCTCGAGAGCGGCCACCTTCTTGAGAAGACGATTGATGGTGCGATCTATCTTCTTGTGTTGACGCTGAAGTGATTGGTGATCCTTGACAAGAATGGCAATTGTCTGGTCCTTCTTGACGGCAATGGCAAGGTTGTGGTTGGCGTAGGCTTGAGCATTGTCCAATTCCTTCTGCCTATCATATAGCAGAAAGTCAAGATTTTCCACCTGGCGCTTCATCTCTGGGTGACTTGGCATCTCCAATGGGATTCCCATACAACCACGCCTTGCAAAGTGCGCAAAGCGAGTTCCCTGGATCAAGTTGATGTTTTGCCCACACAGACGGGCAAGAGCTTCATGCATAGCCCTGGCTAATCCATCTGCCAGTTGTTCTCTCGCATGGTGAATTGAATCTTCTCAGAAAGGGGTGCTTCCATGTTGCCTCTGAGATATGCAACTATCAGCCATTGTAGATCTCCTCCTAGGTGATCCTTAAGTTCAGCCCCGAAGAATTCCAGATGCGGGCGCTGAAGATACTCTGACAGTGCATCAAGATCCCTCTCAAAGATCAGCTGGCCTCCGTTGCCCAACTGGTAGAACTTGCAATACTGAACTTCCATCTATAAGAACTTAGGATGAGTAAGAATTTTTGAGGAACATGTTTTCTTTGAAAGAATGAAGGGTAAGAGTGGGAATATGTTTTCATAAATACTCACTTTTTTTTGAAACTAAGTTTTTTGTTCGGACGTCCATTCTAACTAGGGTCTCCTATGGTCAGGATGGCTGAGATACCAACTTGTCAACACCCGGATTTTTAATCCCAGATGCTTGTTATGACATACATCGCAATCCTAGGATTACCATTTTTTATCCCAGATGCCTGTTATGCCATACATAACTGATTGGATATCACAGTACATCATCCATTAAAAACCATAATAAGGTCGTACACAAATAAAGGATCTCATGATCCAGTCTCAATACAAACAAGCAGCGAAATAATAAAGGCTAGTAGCATGCTCCATCTTCAGGGTCACAGGCAATGCTGACGATGGGAGATGATCCTAGTTGTCGTAGCCGTCTTGCTATTCACCTTCCTGATAGTCGTCCTCATAGTCTGGCCATGGGAATAGCCAGGGACAAAGCCATGAGTACTTTTTAAGTACTCGCAAACTATCACTAACAAGTAAGGTAGTTCTAATAGGAATCTTAAGCTCTAGGTTTATTTGCAAAAAGCTATATTTATCTAATCTGAGTTCAGAAGTAAAGAAAGCTAATTTAATGGTCTAAAGCACTTAAGTGGGAACCTAGTTTTCATATTCACAACCCTGTTGTGGTCAAGTCAAAATCATAGTTCACTTCACAAGTCATTTTGAAAACATCTGACGACAGAACAGTATGGCCACTCCAACTGTCCATTACTGCGTACGTGGCTATTCCAATAGTTTGACACTCTGCAGGGGTGGTACACTTTCACCACAACATTCGATACATCCTTCAGGGATAACCCTGAATCATCACAATTAGTATGCGGATAATCAAACATAACCTTTCAATTACACACTCTAGTATAAGCACCTCCCCTATGAGTTTGGCCTCCCAGCCATGGCCATCTGCCATCCTGGGTACCGCATAGGTGGAAAATTCACACTCACGAGGTAACCTTGATACATTGCAAATGTATCTACAATTTTTGATGTTCCATGCTTGGTTTTATCCACTTTCTTGTGTTTTGTTCCAACTTTGGAGTACTTCTCATATGATTTCTTGGACTAACCTATTAACAAGAGCCACAGTGCTAGCTGCCTGTTTTTTGCTGTATTTGGTTCCAGGAAACTCAGAAAATGAATATTCTCCAAATTGGATGGGAGAAAAGCCAAAGTGCCTATTTTTCCGGAAGACATCAAGTGCCAGAATACGAGACGGAGAAGGTCCAAGGAGCCACCACACCACCTGGTCGCGCGGCCAGGCCTGGCCCGCGCCAGGGGTGGTGTGGTCGCTCCCGGCACCCCCTCGGCCTCTCCTTCCGCCTATATATTGCCCTCGGGATGAAAACCCTAAGTGCCAGATCAAAAATCCACGAAAGAGTCTGTAGCCGCCGTCATCTCCATCCCTAGATCGAGAGGGATCTGAAGCTCTTCCCGGCACCCTGCCGGAGTGGGGAATTCACCCTGGAGGCCTTCTTCATCACCATGCAAGCCTCCGATGTGATGCGTGAGTAGGTCATCCTTGGACTACGGATCCATGTAGTACCTAGATGGCTGGTTCTCCTCCTTTGTGCTTTCATGTCTAGATCTTGTGAGCTCCATTCATGATCAAGATCATCTATTTGTAATTCTGCATGTTGTGTTTGCGGGGATCTGATGGATATTGGGATGCTATTTCAGATTGATTATTGATTCTATCATGTCTTTGTTATTTGTGATCTTGCATGCTTTCCGTTGTTAGGAGCTATCTTGGCCAAGTAGATGCTAGCAACTCCAAGAGTTAGTATTTATGCTCGATAGTCGGTTCATGCCTCTGGTAATCTGGGGAAGTGACAGAAATTTCTAAGGTACTAGATGTGTTGTTGCTACTAGGGAGAAAACAACATCCTTTGTTCATAGAACAATCGTATTGTTTACTTTACACGCAGTTCGTAAAGCAATAATCTGTTGCTTGCAACTTAATACTGGAGGGGGTTCGGATGATAACCTGAAGCTGGATTATTAGTGATAGATGTAGTTGGATGGAAGTCTATGTCTAATGTTGTAATGCCCAATCAAGTCTCAAAGGAGTCAAGATGATTAGTATATGCATGTATTGCTTTCTCGGTGTTTGTCAATTGCCCCGCTGTAATTTGTTCACCCAGCATGTTATCTATCTTAAGGAGAGCAACCTCTAGTGAACTATGGATCCCAATACTTTTTCTTTCCATACAATCTACAAACTGTTTACTTTTTGTGTTTACTTTCTGCAAACTTTTACTTATTTCCATTCGATACGTTTAATCCTTTGTTTTCCGCAAAACATGGTGAGATTGACAACCTCATCACAAGTTGGGGACAAAGTTATGTGGTTGTGTTGCGCGGGTCTCCACGTTGCTACTAGCACTGGTAGTGCACCCTGCCAAAGCTCAGCTAGTAACACCTTTGGGGTGTTTCCTTGCCCCTACTGGTTCGATTAAACCTTGGTTTTATAACTGAGGGAAACTTGCTACTATGCTCATCATACCTTCCTCTTGGGGTTCCCAACGAGATCTACATCAACCACGCATCAGCGATTTTCTGGGCGCCGTGCATTGAGCCATCAAGCGATTTTCTGGCGCCGTTGCCGGGGAGTCAAGGACATCTTCACAAGGGGAGTCGCTCATAACCAATCTCTTTACTTTGTTGTTTTTGTTTTGCTTACTTTTCTTTTTGCTTTGTTTCCTTGTTTTGTTCTTCAAAAACACACAAAAAATTAGTTTTACTTGTTTTCTTTCTTATTTGAAAACCCAAAAAAATGACTACTCTTGAAAACACTAAGTTGTGTGACTTCACTAGCACCAACAACAATGATTTTATGAGCACACCTATTGCTGCACCAGTGGCTGAAAATACTTTCTTTGAGATAAAACCTGCTTTGCTCAATCTTGTTATGAGAGAACAATTTTCTAGTATTGGTAATGAAGATGCTGCTTCCCATCTAAATAACTTTGTTGAACTTTTTGAGATGCAAAAGCATAGGGATATAGATGGTGATATTATTAAGCTGAAATTGTTTCCTTTCACTTTGAGAGGAAAAGCTAAAGAGTGGTTGAATTCCTTAACTAGGAATAGTATTGATTCTTGGACTAAGTGCAAAGATGCTTTTATTTGAAAATACTATCCTCCTGCTAAGATTATATCCATCAGAAGTGAAATAATGAAGTTTAAACAACTTGATAATGAGCATGTTGCTCAGGTTTGGGAAAGAATGAAATCTTTGGTAAAGAATTGTCCCACTCATGGACTGACTGCTTGGATGATCATCCAAACTTTTTATGCAGGATTGAACTATTCTTCAAGGAACCTATTGGATTGTGCTGCTGAAGGTACCTTTATGACCATCACTTTGGGTGCTGCAACAAAACTGTTGGACAATATGATGGTTAATTATTCTGAATGGCATACCCAGAGAGCTCCACAAGGTAAGAAGGTAAATTCTGTTGAGGAAACCTCCTCCTTGAGTGATAAAATTGATATTATTATGTCTATGCTTGTTAATGGGAAACCCATATTGATCCAAATAATGTTCCTTTGGCTTCTTTGGTTGCTCAAGAAGAGCAAGTTGATGTGAACTTCATAAGAAATAACAATTTTGGCAACAATGCTTATGGTAATAATGCTTATAGGAACAATTTTGGTAACAACAATTATAAGCCATATCCTCCCAACAATGGTAATGCTTATGGAAATTCTTACAACAATAATAAGAGTGCTCCCTCTGAACTTGAAGCTATGCTTAAAGAGTTTATTAGTAAACGAACTGCTTTCAATAAAACTATTGAGAAAAAACTCTCTAATGCTGAAAGAAATATAGCATCTTTACTTGAAGCTCAAATTACTTTGAATAAAATGGCTGCTAAACCTGAAACTAATGAGAATCCCTTTGCAGCTACTAATGCCATACAATAAGAATTGATGAAAATGTTAGACTATTAGCTGAGTTACATGCTAAGTGGGAAAGAGAAGATGAAATTGCTAGAAAAATTAGTGTATCTACTATTACCACTACTAGTGTTGAGGCTATTAATAGTTCTACCACTTTAGATGATAAATTTGATTTTGATCTTGATGGTTGCAATATCTCTGAAGTTATTAAGTTCCTACAAAAGCTTGCTAAAAGTCCTAATGCTAGTGCTATGAACATGGCCTTTACAAGACACATTACTGATGCTCTCATAAAGATTAAAGAAGAAAAGATGAAACATAAAGCTTCTATTCCTATAAAACAAAAGGATGGTTGGGAACCCATCATTAATATGAAAGTGAATGACTTTGATTTCAAATCTTTTTGTGATCTTGATAGTAGTGTTTCTATTATGCCTAGAATGATTTATGATATGCTTGATTTGCCTCCTCTTGAAGATTGTTATTTGAATGTCCCACTTGATGATAATGCTAAAAAGGAACTCATGGGGAGTCTTAATGATGTTATTATTATGGTTAACAATTCCTATGTCCCCGTTGATTTCTATGTTTTGGATGTTGAATGCAATGCTTCTTGTCCTATTACTTTGGGAAGACCTTTTCTTAGAATTGTTGGTGCCATCATTGATATGAAAGAAGGCACCATTAAATATCAATTCCCACTCAAAAAAGGTATAGAACACTTCCCTAAAAAGAGATAAAATATTTCTTTTGCTTCTCCTATGAAAAACAAATTTGGTCTTAATGCTTCTTCATTTGAGAACACTTGATCCTTTTTCTTGCTTCTTATGCCTAACTTAAAGGCGTTAAAGAAAAAGTACTTATTGGGAGATAACTCAAAAGTTTTAGATGAGTCTTGGAAGTTATTACCTCTCTAATAACCGCTCATTATCCATTTTATTTGCTTTTTGTGCCAAGAGTAACCTCTAATGAGAGAGAAGTAATGATTGGGAAAGTTGTTGTCCCGAAACAGATTTCTGTGTTTCAACGTAAAAATTCGTGAGAGAGCTCTGTATGTCGGATTGAGCTGTAATGTTTTGTGCTTCTGCCCCAGGTTGTTATCTAACTTTCGTTAGTTTAACACTTTTTTATTGGAGCAACAGAAGATCTTCAAAAAAATTCGTCTTTACCTCCTGGTCCGTTTTGACAGATTTCTGCCATTTTCTGCATTTGCTTCTTGTTGGTTCCTTCTTGAGTTCTTTTGGGGAATTGAGATTTTTGAGGGAAGTGCTATAGTATCTAGTGTCCTAATGGAAGTTTATTTGGTGTTAGAACTAAACCTTAAGACTTATTTATCTTAAGTGCACTAATGTTGCTAATGAGATTGTGTGAAGTTTTGTATCAAGGAAAAATTCCAGGTGTATGGAAGGAATGAGTGATGAGATGAAGAATGGACTAAAGATCAAGCTTGGGGATGCCAAGCGTGTCACCCCACGAAATATCCAAGAAGTACAAGCGTCAAAGCTTGGGGTTGCCCAAGGCATCCCCTTCTTCATCAATAAAAATCCCAGGTTTCTTCCAAACACTTCATTTTTATTGTTTCATGCACAGTTGTGTTGTTCTTGTAGCGTCTTCTTTTTTGTTTTGGTTTTGTTTTTTTTAGTTTGCTTGGTTTGCTTAGTTTTCTGAATAAATTGGTTGGACCCCCTCTTTCATATATTGGTTTGCAAATAGTTTGGTTTGGGTTGGAAAAGAGTAGGAAAGTTCATACTTTTGTGGTAAAAAGAGCTTGTTTTTCACTGTTGCCTATGCTTTGTCATGCCATGCTTGATATTGTTTTAGCTTTATGCTTAGTATTCTTTTCTGTAGCATGAATTGTTATAAACAATTGAGATTGCTTAATATGCCTTGGATGAATCATGCGTTGTTTTAGCATATTAAAGCATAGTATAGTGGTATTCTCCTTTGATGCTTTATTTGGATTGACTTGGCGCATGCTCACACCATGTTATGACTATCTCAAGTCACCATAGCCTTTATGATCCTTTAGTTTTCAACTTGTAGTATCACTTTATGCTTTGATCAATGATGTTTTATCGCTCTGCATGATTATGGCCATTATTGCTCTCTTAGTTTGTCGCTCCCAGTCTTTTGCTAGCCTCCACAACCAAGTATGAGTTCCACTCATGCATCCAACTCCCTAAACCAAGTTATTCCAAAGAGTCCACCATACCTACCTACTAGCTTATGCTATTACAAGTATATTCATGCTTTTGTTTACCTTCCAAATTAAACCTGTTATGAGAAAACTAGTGATTAAAGCTCTCACGCACTTGATGGCACACTTTACTTTACTTGCCCTTAATAAACTTGAACCATTGTGTCTTCTATGTTGTATATGCTTGCACTTATTTGTCGGGAATTAGCAGAACCATGCTTTAATGGGGAACACTTTCAACATTGCACTTGGTACTTGTACCTCGTTGATATCAAGCTCTTTTGTATATGGATGTCGTCGATGTGAAATGAAAGGGGAGCTTGTAAGTCCATGGAGTTACGTATATGTGTTAGAGAAACGCCTGGGCCACTGATCTAATCCATGCTGACATGGTGGAAACCTGCAGCGTAACCATAATGAGCTGTCTATGAAGCATTCTTCTTATAAAAAAAGAGTCCTATATTGAGAAAAAAAGAGAAAAAAAAGAAATACTATGAAAAGAGGAAAGAGAGAAAAAAGCACCATATTCCCATGGTAAATAAGAAGAATGCTGAGATGCTCGTTGTCTGCTTGCCTTGTCAGTTTGATATGGGGATTCTACCGTATCATCGGTCAAGGGGTACCCCGTTGGCGGTTCTCTATAATACACATATACTTACAATGACAAGAACTTACCAGTGACTAAACTTGAGTAGCATGAGGAGCGGCCCTCGTATACAAGGGACATGAGATTTCTGACTTATACTTCGTCAAGCATGTACACCATAGTTTTTTCACTTTAACCTTAATCACTTAAAGATTCTTATGATAGGGGCAATGAGAGCTGAAAGGTATAAGTACCATAATTTTTGGAAGCTCTTTATGAGACTTGAATCCCTACTTCCTTTTACAAAAGGCCTTTCTTCCACCATTATATTGAGTCTCCACCTTCTATCTTTATGCACCTACTTTGAGAGCATAGTGGCCATTCTTAGTTCTATGTGCATTGTCCCAAGACTAGTTGATTGATGCATACTTTGATATTGCTTGTTTTAAACTATTGTATCTAGTCACTCTTATGAACTTTGAAGGTGTCCTATGCATTTATTTTTGCTACTCTATTGAGGGACAAGCTGAATACTATTATGCTATGTTTTCTTTATGTGAAACAAATAAACGGCTTGCAAAGCATTGTTATTCATGAATATTTTGTTTGTGCCTTTTCATGTTTCATCATAGTTTGTTTGCTTATTGCTAGAACTTTGTTTTTCATGTTATGATTGAAGTACTATGATCCCAGCTTTGAATGTTCTAAAGCACTTAAGTGGGGTCAAGTCAAAATCATAGTTCACTTCACAAGTCATTTTGACAATATCTGACGACGGAATAGTATGGCCACTCCAACTGTCCATTACCGCGTACGTGGCTATTCCAATAGTTTGCCACTCTGCAAGGGTGGTACACTTTCACCATAACATTCGATACATCCGTCAGGGATAACCCTGAATCATCACACTTAGTATGCGGATAATCAAACATAACCTTTCAATTACACACTCTAGTATAAGAACCTCCCCTATGAGTTTGGCCTCCCAGCCATGGCCAACTACCATCCTGGGCACCGCATAGGTGGAAACTTCACACTCACGAGGTAACCTTGATACATTGCAAATGTATCTATAATTTTTGATGTTCCATGCTTGGTTTTATCCACTTTCTTGTGTTTTGTTCCAACTTTGGAGTACTTTTCATATGATTTCTTAGACTAAACTATTAATAAGAGCCATAGTGCCAGCTGCCTGTTTTCTGCTGTTTTTGTTCCAAGAAAGTCAGAAAATGAATATTCACGGAATTGGACAGGACAAAAGCCAAAGTGTCTATTTCTTGGAAGACATCAAGTGATAGAATACGAGACGGAGAAGGGCCAGGGAGCCACCGCACCACCTGGCCATGCGGCCAGGCCTGGCCCGCGCCAGGGGGTGGTGTGGCCGCTCCCGGCACCCCCTCGGCCTCTCCTTCCTCCTATATATTGCCCTCGGGACAAAAACCATAAGTGCCCAATCAAAAATCCATGAAAGAGTCTGTACCCACCGTCATCTCCATCCCTAGAGCGGGAGGGATCTGAAGCTGTTCCCGGCACCCTGCCGGAGAGGGGAATTCACCCTAGAGGCCTTCTTCATCACCATGCAAGCCTCCGGTGTGATACGTGAGTAGTTCATCCTTGGACTACGGATCCATCTAGTAGCTAGATGGCTGGTCTCCTCCTTTGTGCTTTCATGTCTGGATCTTGTGAGCTCCGTTCATGATCAAGATCATCTATTTGTAATTCTGCATGTTGTGTTTACGGGGATCCGATGGATATTGAGATGTTATTTCAGATTGATTATTGATCTATCATGTCTTTGTTATTTGTGATCTTGCATGCTTTCCGCTGTTAGTAGCTATCTTGGCCAAGTAGATGCTAGCAATTCCAAGAGTTAGTATTTATGCTCGATAGTGGGTTCATGCCTCTAGTAATCTGGGGAAGTGACAGAAATCTCTAAGGTACTAGATGTGCTGTTGCAACTAGGGAGAAAACAACAATCCTTTGTTCATAGAACAATCGTATTGTTTACTTTACACGCAGTTCGTAAAGCAATAATCTGTTGCTTGCAACTTAATACTGGAGGGGGTTCGGATGATAACCTGAAGGTGGATTATTAGTCATAGATGCAGTTGGATGGCGGTCTATGTATAATGTTGTAATGCCCAATCAAGTCTCAAAGGAGTCAAGATGATTAGTATACGCATGTATTGCTTTCTCGGTGTTTGTCAATTGCCCCGATGTAATTTGTTCACCCAGCATGTTATCTATCTTAAGGAGAGCCACCTCTAGTGAACTATGGATCCCGGTCCTTTTTCTTTACATACAATCTACAAACTATTTACTTTTTGTGTTTACTTTCTGCAAACTTTTACTTCTTTCCATTCGATACGTTTAATCCTTCGTTTTCCGCAAAACACGGTGAGATTGACAACCTCATCGCAAGTTGGGGACAAAGTTCTGTGGTTGTGTTGTGCAGGTCTCCACGTTGCTACTAGCACCGGTAGTGCGCCCTGCCAAAGCCCAGCTAGTAACACCTTTGGGGTGTTTCCTTGCTCCTACTGGTTCGATTAAACCTTGGTTTTATAACTGAGGGAAACTTGCTGTTGTGCTCATCATACCTTCCTCTTGGGGTTCCCAACGAGCTCTACATCAACCTGGCACGAGCGATTTTCTGGGGGCCATGCATTGAGCCATCAAACCTCAAATCAAACCTCTTCCGCGAGGGAACCCATACTAATGCATATAAACTTTCGGCTAGGCCTTACCCAATTCAGGTATTGTGGTTGTACTGTAAAATTGGAATGGTATCGCATCTGAACCCAACCGTCAGTTTTTATAAAGGGCTAAGGCTCATGCCTCGACATTTTCATCATAAAACCCATTTGTGTTTCTCAACACTTGTCAAAACAATTCAATAGAATGACTCATCATTCTAAGGTTTTCATAATCATTTTCATCAAGTATTCCCATCTAGTGAAATTCCGGCGCGGTGGTGCTCGCCTTGCTCTAGGAAGAAGTGGGGAGGGTCAGTGAGAGGTGGTGAGTGGAGTGGTGTGGAGAATGGAGGCAAGGGTGGCCTGCTTTTATAGTGCAGCGAGGGGACCGAGTTGTGCGGCCGTGAGCTCGACAATGGCATCGATACAGGCGGCTATCTGCGTGGTTGGGGTAGGTGGACGGTGCGGTGTTCCCTAGCGGTTCTTACGGGCCTAATGGTGAGGCATGGGGCGGTGTGGTTCAGTCGGGAGCGTGTGGTGCTCCGCGCGGTGGTCGAGGTGCTTGCGGCGGCGTGCGGCAGCTACGGGTCGCACAGCGGCGAAAGCGAGTGTCTTCTAGGTTGGCGTGATCATGGCGGGCATGCGTGTGCGCGGTGAGGGTAAGGCACGAGCTGGGCGAGCTGGTCGGGCACGGCGGGCTGGCGCGCTCTAGACATGGCGCCGAGAGGTTTGGGCGCGGCGTGCTCGGGTGGCCAGGGCTCGGTTGGGGTTATGGCCTAGACAAGGGGTGGCGGTGGACTGTGGCACACCTCCTGGACATCCTGGATAGGCGCGGGGTGGTCTGCTGTGAGCTGGCCATGGTCGGCTGGTGATGACCACAATCGGGCGGCGCTCCACTATGCAAGCGACGAAGGGGGGAGCTGGTCTAGGGCTGGGTTAGACTTAGGAGAGACAGGGAGAAAAGAGGGGACCACATGGTCCACTATTACTATGCACAACAGTGAAGTTAGGCAGAGGGTTAATCTGTGCAGACAAGGTGTTTGTGTTAATGGCCGCATGAATTTTACTTTGGAAATTTTGATTCAAATTTGTTTAGTGGTTTGGTCTTAAGCTTGAATAACTATGTTTGCTTGGATAGGTCAAGGGGAATTGATTTGGTAAGTTTTTGAAAAAGTGCGATCTTAACATATGAACTTGGTTCAATTTTCAACTATCCTTTAAATTGATTTGCAAATTTTTTTTGTAAGTTTATAAAGTGGGCCTTGATACACTTTTGCTTGGCCTGGCAAGGGGTGAAAATAAGTAGAAATGTTTCTATTAGAAATCTTCTTCTAGGAACACCTAAATTGACCTAGTGGTTTAAAATGGTCAAAATGACAATTTGGTTTATTTATTTATATTTGATTTCTTTCTCTTTGGATTTTGTTTGTAAATGGTCTAGATGCTGTGGCATTCACCTTTAAACCATTTCAAAACATTTAGAACAAGCAAGCATTGCATATACACTCAATTCTATTCTAATGCAAACACACATGCATTCATATTCATTTTCCTAATAAAAGTTTTTGTTAAACCTAAAATTGGGTGATTAGATCTTGATAATCTTGATTATAAGAATTGGGTTGTTACAACATCCAGGTGGGTGTGGTGATGGAGCATCTTTTAAACTGGCCTTAGAATGCATGTTGTAGTTAAATCCCAGCATGCTGCTAGGGTTCCTGACATCGTTCGACACCACATGTTGGAGTGGCATCATTTCATGTGTTCTTTTCCTAAAACCACAATGATGCACACTAACACATACAAACATCCAAGTAGGTGTGGTGATGCAGTATCTTTCAAACTGGTGGTAGAAGGCATGCTGCAGTTGAATCCTAGCATGCTGCTAGGGTTCCTGGACATGTTTGGATATCACATGCTAGAATGGCATCATTGCATGTGTTCTTTTCCAAAACCACAATTATGCACACTGATACACACACATGAAATGACACCAGTGGATCCATTTGGTTTACTAAAATAACACACATGCAACGACATCTAGTTGTTTCATGTGGTTTATGAAAAGAACACACATGCAATGACATCAGTGGATCCATGTGGTTTATGAAATGAACGAACATGCAATGACATCTAGTGGATCCATGTGTTTTATGAAAAGAACACACATGCAATGACATCGGTGGATCCATGTGGTTTAGGAAAAGAACACCACATGCTGGAGTGGCATCATTGCATGTGTTCTTTTCCAAAACCACATTGATGCACACTAATACACACACACACACACATCCAATGACTCTAGTGGATCCATGTGGTTTATGAAAAGAACACACATGCAATGACATCTAGTAGATCCATGGTGTTTATGAAAAGAACAGACATGTAATGACATCTAGTTGATCCATGTGGTTTATGAAAAGAACACACATGGAATGACTCTAGTGGATCCATGTGGTTTAGGGAAATAACACACATGCAATGACATCAGTGGATCCATGTGGTTTATGAAATGAACGAACATGCAATGACATCTAGTGGATCCATGTGTTTTATGAAAAGAACACACATGCAATGACATTGGTAGATCCATGTGGTTTAGGAAAAGAACACCACATGCTGGAGTGGCATCATTGCATGTGTTCTTTTCCAAAACCACATTGATGCACACTAATACACACACACACATCCAATGACTCTAGTGGATCCATGTGGTTTATGAAAAGAACACACATGCAATGACATCTAGTAGATCCATGGTGTTTATGAAAAGAACAGACATGTAATGACATCTAGTTGATCCATGTGGTTTATGAAAAGAACACACATGGAATGACTCTAGTGGATCCATGTGGTTTAGGGAAATAACACACATGCAATGACACTCGTGGATACATGTGGTTTATGAAAAGATCAGCCATGCAATGACATCTAGTGGATCCATGTGGTTTATGAAAAGAACACACATGGAATGACTCTAATGGATCCATGTGGTTTAGGAAAAGAACACACATACAATGACACTAGTGGATCCGTATTGTTTATGAAAAGAACACACATGGAATGACTCTAGTCGATCCATGTGGTTTTGGGAAAGAACACACATGTAATGACACAAGTGGATACATGTGGTTTATGAAAAGAAAACACATGAAATGACACTAGTGGATCCATGTGGTTTAGGAAAAGAACACACATGCAATGACATTAGTGGATCCATCTGGTTTATGAAAAGAAGACACATGCAATGATATCTAGTTGATCCTTTTGGTTTACTAAAAGAATACACATGGAATGACTCTATTGATCCATGTGGTTTATGAAAAGAACACACATGCAATGACATATAGTGGATCCATGTGGTTTATGAAAAGAACACACATGCAATGACATATAGTGGATCCATGTGGTTTATGAAAAGAACACACATGCAATGACATCTAGTGGATCTAATTGGATCGATGTGGTTTATGTGAAGAACACCACATGCTGGAGTGGATTCATTAAATGTGTTCTTTTCCAAAACCACAATGATGCAAACTGATACACACACATCCAAGTGGGTGTGGTGATGCAATATCTTTAAAAGTGTTGGTAGAATGCATGTTACTGTTGAATCCTAGCATGCTGCTAGGGTTCTCGGATATAGGTTGACACCACATGCTGGAGTGGCATCACTGCATGCTAGTAGGGTTCCTGCACCTGAGTCACACTTATATACACACATCCAAGTGGGTGTGGTGATGCAGCATCTTTCAAGCTAGTCGTAGAATGCATGGTGTAGTTGAATCCTAGCATGCTGCTAGGTTTCCTAGACATGGTTGGACACCACATGTTGGAGTGGCATCATTGCATATGTTCTTTTCCGAAACCACATTGATGCACACTGATACACACACACACATGCAATGACACTAGTGGATCCACGTGGTTTAGGAAAAGAACACATATGCAATAACATCTAGTGTATCCACGTGGTTTATGAAAAGAACACACATGAAATGACTCTAGTGCATCGATGTGGTTTTGGAACAGAACACACGTGCAATGACATCTAGTGGATCCATGTGGTTTATGAAAAGAACACACATGCAATGACATTTAGTGAATCCATGTAGTTATGAAAAGAACACACATGGTTTAACCCTAGTGGATCCATATGGTTTAGGAAAAGAACACACATGCAATGACACTAGTGGATCCATGTGGTTTATAAAAAGAACACACATGCAATGACATCTAGTGGATCCATGTGATTTATGAAAAGAACACACATGCAATGACATCTAGTGGATCCATGTGGTTTATGAAAAGAACACACATGGAATGACTATAGTGGATCCATGTGGTTTACGAAAAGAACACACATGCAATAACATCTAGTGGATCCATGTGGTCTATGAAACGCATGCACATGGATTGACTTTATCGGATCCATATGGTTTATGAAAATAACACACATGCAATGACATCTAGTGGATCCATGTGGTTTATGAAAAGAACACACAGGCAATGACATCTAGTGGATCCATGTGGTTTATGAAAGGAACACACATGCAATGACATCCAGTGGATCCATGTGGTTTATGAAAAGAACACACATGTAATGACATCAGTAGATCCATGTGGTTTATGAAAAGAACACACATGCAATGGAATCTAGTGGATCTACGTGGTTTATGAAAAGAACACACATGCAATGACATCTAGTGGATCCATGTGTTTTATGAAAAGAACGCATATAAAATGACATCAGTGGATTCATGTGGTTTATGAAAAGAACACCACATTCTGGAGTGGCATCATTGCATGTGTTCTTTTCCAAAACCACAATGATGCACACTAATACACACACACATATAAAATGACTCTAGTGGATCCATGTGGTTTATGAAAATAACTCACATGCAATGACATCTAGTGGATCCATGTGGTTTATGAAAATAACACACATGGAATGACCCTAGTGAATCCATGTTGTCACATCCCAAAATTTTAGAATTTGGGACTAGAATTTTTTTTTACATTTGCATGTCATTTATGAGCAACATTGCATTGAATCATGCCATCCTTTGAATTCGTGGAAAAATTGGATTGCAAAACATTATTTTTAAACCTCTAATTTGAATTACTAAAATGCTCTTACAAAGGTATATACATGATTTTATGAAATCACTATTTATAAGTAGTAAAATTATTGACAAAAAGAATCCTAAGATGATTCCCTAGTTTTTAGAATAGTTTAGAGACAAATTTTAGCTCATTTGGAGTTAGTATGAAAAACATATGAAATAATTACTAAAACAGAAAATAAGAAAACAAAAGAAAAAGAGAATTAAACCGACGATCTAGGTCGTCCCACTTACCTGGCTCGAGCTTCATCCAGTAGCGACACTGCTCTCTTCTTTCCTTTTTCCTTTCTTGGTTTTTCGTTTTTTTCTTCCCTGCCAAGTGGAGCCCACCACATCAATCTCCTAGCTCAGTTTGTTTCCAGGACGAACGCGTATGTGTCCTAACGAATTGCTTCCAGAAAAGAACACACATGCAATGACATCGATAGATCCATGTCGTTTATGAAAAGAACACACATGAAATGGCATATAGTGGATCCATTTGGTTTATGAAAAGGGCACACATGCAATGACATCTAGTGGATCCATGTGTTTTCTGAAAAGAACACACATAAAATGACATCACTGGATCCATGTGGTTTATGAAAAGAACACCACATGCTGGAGTGGCATCATTGCATGTGTTCATTTCCAAAACCACAATGATGCACACTAATACACACACACACACACATCCAACGTATCTAGTGGATCCATGTGATTTATGAAAAGGACACACATACAATGACATCTAGTGGATCCATGTGTTTTATGAAAATAGCACACATGGAATGACTCTAGTGGATCCATGTGGTTTAGGAAAAGGACACATATGCAATGAAATCTAGTGGATCCATGTGGTTTATGAAAAGAACACACATGCAATGAGATCTAGTGGATCCATGTGGTTTATGAAAAGAACACACATGGAATGACTCTAGTGGATCCATGTGGTTTATGAAAAGAACACACATGCTGGAGTGGCATCATTGCATGTGTTGTTTTGCAAAACCACAATGATGCACACTTATACACACACATGCAAGTGGGTGTGGTGATGGAGCATCTGTCAAACTAGCCTTAGAATGAATGTTGTAGTTGAATCCCAGCATGTTGCTAGGGTTCTTGGACATGGTTGGACACCACATGCTGGAGTGGCATCATTGCATGTGTTCTTTTCCTAAAACCACAAAGATGCACACTAACACAGACACACATCCAATTAGGTGTGGTGATGCAGTATCTTTCAAACTTATTGTAGAATGCATGCTGCAGTTAAATCCCAGTGTGCTGCTAGGATTCCTTGACATGTTTGGATACCACATGCTGGAGTGGCATCATTGCATGTGTTATTTTACAAAAACACAATGATGCACACTAATACACACACATGAAATGACACTAGTGGATCCATTTGGTTTATGAACAGAACACACATGCAATGTCATCTAGTTGTTCCATGTGGTTAATGAAAAGAACACACATGCAATGACATCTAGTGGATCGATGTGGTTTATGAAGAAAACACACATGCAGTGACATCTAGTGGATCCATGTGGTTCATGAAAAGAACACACATCCAATGACATCAGTGGATCCATGTGGTTTAGGAAAAGAACACACATGCAACATGCAATGATATCTAGAGGATCCATGTGGTTTATGAAAAGAACACACATGAAACATGCAATGACATCTAGTGGTTCCATGTGGTTTATGAAAAGAACACACATGCAATGACATCTAGTAGATCCATGTGGTTTATGAAAAGAACACACATGCAATGACATCTAGTGGATCCATGTGGTTTATGAAAAGAACAGACATGCAATGACATCTAGTGGATCCATGTAGTTTATGAAAAGAACACACATGCAATGACATCAGTGGATCCATGTGGTTTAGGAAAAGAACACCACATGCAAGAGTGACATCATTGCATGTGTTATTTTCCAAAACCACAATGATGCACAGTAATACACACACACATACAATGACTCTAGTGGATCCATGTGGTTTTTGAAAAGAACACACATGCAATGACATCTAGTAGATCCATGTTGTTTATGAAAAGAACACACATGGAATGACTCTAGTGGATCCATGTAGTTTAGGGAAATAACATACATGCAATAACACTAGTGGATACATGTGTTTTATGAAAAGAACACACATGCAATGACATCTAGTGGATCCATGTGGTTTATTAAAACAACACACATGGAATGACTCTAAAGGATCCATGTGGTTTAGGAAAAGAACATACATACAATGACACTAGTGGATGCATATGGTTTATGAAAAGAACATACATGGAATGACTCTAGTGGATCCATGTGGTTTTGGCAAAGAACACACATGCAATGACACTAGTGGATATATGTGGTTTATGAAAAGAACACACATGGAATGACTCTAGTGGATCCATGTGGTTTACGAAAAGAACACACATGCAATGAAACTGGTGTATCCATGTGATTTATGAAAAACACACGTGCAATGACATCTAGTGGATCCATGTGGTTTATGAAAATAACACACATGGAATGACTCTAGTGGATCCACGTGGTTGAGGAAAATAACACACATGCAAGGACATCAGTGGATCCATGTGGTTTATGAAAAGAACACACATGCAATGATATCAAGTTGATCCTTGTGGTTTATGAAAAGAACACCAATGGAATGACTCTATTGATCCATGTGGTTTATGAAAAGAACACACATGTAATGACATATAGTGGATCCATGTGGTTTATGAAAAGAACACACATGCAATCAGATCTAGTGGGTGCAATTGGATCTATGTGGGTTATGAGAAGAACACCACATGTTGTAGTGTCTTCATTGCTTGTGTTCTTTTCTGAGGCCACAATGATGGAAACTGATACACACACAACCAAGTGGGTGTGGTTATGCAACATCTCTCAAACTGTTGGTAGAATGCATGTTGCAGTTGAATCCTAGCATGATGCTAGGGTTACTGGATATAGTTGGACACCACATGCTGGAGTGGCATCATTGCATGCTTGTAGGGTTCCTGCACATAATTCACACTGATACACACACACATCCAAGTGGGTGTGGTGATGCAACATCTTTCAAACTGGTCGTAGAATGCATGTTGCAGTTGAATCCTAGCATGCTGCTAGGTTTCCTAGACATGGTTGGACACCACATGCTAGAGTGGCATCATTCCATGTGTTTTTCTCCAAAACCACAATGATGCACACTGATACACACACATGGAATGACACTACTGGATCCATGTTGTTTACGAAAAGAACACACATGCAAAGACATCAATTGTATCCATGTGGTTTATGAAAAGAACACATATGAAATGACTCTATTGGATCGATGTTGTTTTGGAAAAGAACACACATGCAATGACATCTAGTGGATCCATGTGGTTTATGAAAAGAACACACATGCAATGACATTTAGTGGATCCATGTGGTCTATGGAAAGAACACGCATGCAACATGCAATGACATCTAGTTGTTCCATGTGGTTTATGAAAAGAACACACATGCAATGACATCTTGTGGATCCATGTGGTTTATGAAAAGAACACACAAGCAATGACATCAAGTGGATCCATGTGATTTATGAAAAAACACACATGCAATGACATCTAGTGGATCCATGTGATTTATGAAAAGAACACACATGGAATGACTCTAGTGGATCCATGTGGTTTATGAAAAGAACACACATGCAATGACATCTAGTGGATCCATGTGGTTTATGAAAAGAACACACATGGATTGATTTTAGTGGATGCATATGGTTTATAAAAAGAACACACATGCAATGACATCTACTGGATCCATGTGGTTTATAAAAAAACAGACATGTAATGACATCTAGTGAATCCATGTGGTTTATGAAAAAAACACATGGAATGACTCTAGTGGATCCATGTGGTTTATGAAAAGAACACACATGCAATGACATCTAGTGGATCCATGTGGTTTATGAAAAGAACAGACATGCAATGACATCTAGTGGATCCATTTAGTTTATGAAAAGAACACACATGCAATGACATCAGTGGATCCATGTGGTTTAGGAAAAGAACACCACATGCAAGAGTGACATCATTGCATGTGTTATTTTCCAAAACCACAATGATGCACAGTAATACACACACACATACAATGGCTCTAGTGGATCCATGTGGTTTTTGAAAAGAACACACATGCAATGACATCTAGTAGATCCATGTTGTTTATGAAAAGAACACACATGGAATGACTCTAGTGGATCCATGTAGTTTAGGGAAATAACATACATGCAATAACACTAGTGGATACATGTGTTTTATGAAAAGAACACACATGCAATGACATCTAGTGGATCCATGTGGTTTATTAAAACAACACACATGGAATGACTCTAAAGGATCCATGTGGTTTAGGAAAAGAACATACATACAATGACACTAGTGGATGCATATGGTTTATGAAAAGAACATACATGGAATGACTCTAGTGGATCCATGTGGTTTTGGCAAAGAACACACATGCAATGACACTAGTGGATATATGTGGTTTATGAAAAGAACACACATGGAATGACTCTAGTGGATCCATGTGGTTTACGAAAAGAACACACATGCAATGAAACTGGTGTATCCATGTGATTTATGAAAAACACACGTGCAATGACATCTAGTGGATCCATGTGGTTTATGAAAATAACACACATGGAATGACTCTAGTGGATCCACGTGGTTGAGGAAAATAACACACATGCAAGGACATCAGTGGATCCATGTGGTTTATGAAAAGAACACACATGCAATGATATCAAGTTGATCCTTGTGGTTTATGAAAAGAACACCAATGGAATGACTCTATTGATCCATGTGGTTTATGAAAAGAACACACATGTAATGACATATAGTGGATCCATGTGGTTTATGAAAAGAACACACATGCAATCAGATCTAGTGGGTGCAATTGGATCTATGTGGGTTATGAGAAGAACACCACATGTTGTAGTGTCTTCATTGCATGTGTTCTTTTCCGAGGCCACAATGATGGAAACTGATACACACACAACCAAGTGGGTGTGGTTATGCAACATCTCTCAAACTGTTGGTAGAATGCATGTTGCAGTTGAATCCTAGCATGATGCTAGGGTTACTGGATATAGTTGGACACCACATGCTGGAGTGGCATCATTGCATGCTTGTAGGGTTCCTGCACATAATTCACACTGATACACACACACATCCAAGTGGGTGTGGTGATGCAACATCTTTCAAACTGGTCGTAGAATGCATGTTGCAGTTGAATCCTAGCATGCTGCTAGGTTTCCTAGACATGGTTGGACACCACATGCTAGAGTGGCATCATTCCATGTGTTTTTCTCCAAAACCACAATGATGCACACTGATACACACACATGGAATGACACTACTGGATCCATGTTGTTTACGAAAAGAACACACATGCAAAGACATCAATTGTATCCATGTGGTTTATGAAAAGAACACACATGAAATGACTCTATTGGATCGATGTTGTTTTGGAAAAGAACACACATGCAATGACATCTAGTGGATCCATGTGGTTTATGAAAAGAACACACATGCAATGACATTTAGTGGATCCATGTGGTCTATGGAAAGAACACGCGTGCAACATGCAATGACATCTAGTGGTTCCATGTGGTTTATGAAAAGAACACACATGCAATGACATCTAGTGGATCCATGTGGTTTATGAAAAGAACACACAAGGAAAGACATCAAGTGGATCCATGTGATTTATGAAAAGAACACACATGCAATGACATCTAGTGGATCCATGTGATTTATGAAAAGAACACACATGGAATGACTCTAGTGGATCCATGTGGTTTATGAAAAGAACACACATGCAATGACATCTAGTGGATCCATGTGGTTTATGAAAAGAACACACATGGATTGATTTTAGTGGATGCATATGGTTTATGAAAAGAACACACATGCAATGACATCTACTGGATCCATGTGGTTTATAAAAAAATAGACATGTAATGACATCTAGTGAATCCATGTGGTTTATGAAAAAAACACATGGAATGACTCTAGTGGATCCATGTGGTTTAGGGAAATAACACACATGCAATGACACTAGTGGATACATCTGCTTTATGAAAAGAACACACATGAAATGACATCTAGTGGATCCATGTGTGTTATGGAAATAACACACATAAAATGACATCAGTGGATCCATGTGGTTTATGAAAAGAACACCACATGCTAGAGTGGCATCATTGCATGTGTTCTTTTCCAAAACCACAATCATACACACTAAAACACACACATCCAATTACTCTAGTGGATCCATGTGGTTTATGAAAAGAACACACATGCAATGACATCTAGTGGATCCATGTGGTTTATGTAAATAACACACATGGAATGACCCTAGTGGATCCATGTGGTTTAGGAAAAGGACACACAAGAAATGACATCTAGTTGTTCCATGTGGTTTATGAAAGGAACACACATGCAATGACATCTAGTGGAACTATGTGGTTTATGAAAAGAACACACATGCAATGATATCAGTAGATCCACGTGATTTATGAAAAGAACACACATGAAATGGCATCTAGTGGATCGATGTGGTTTATGAAAAGAACACACATGGAATGACTCTAGTGGATCCATGTGGTTTATGAAAAGGACACACATGCTGGAGTGGCATCATTGCATGTGTTCTTTTACAAAACCACAATGATGAACACTTATACACACACACATCTGACAACACCTAGATTTTTAATCCCACGTGCCTATTATGCCATACATCGCAATCCCAGGATTAAAATTTCTACGTGACATAACAGATTGGATATCATAGTACATCATCCATTACAAACCATAATAAGGTCTTACACAAATAAAGGATCTCATGATTCACTCTCAATACAAACAAGCAGCGGAATAATAAAGCGTAGTAGCAGGCTCCATCTTTAGGGTCACAGGCAATGCTGACGATGGGAGATGATCCTAGCTGTCATAGCCGTCTTGCTATCCATCTTCCTGATAGTGGTCCTCATAGTCTGGGCACGGGAATAGCCAGGGACAAAGCCATGAGTACTCTTTAAGTACTTGCAAACTATCACTAACAAGTAAGGTAGTTCTAATAGGAACCTTAATCTCTAGGTTTATCTGCAAAAAGGCAGATTTATGTAAACTGAGTTTAGTATTAAAGAAACCTAATTTAATGTTCTAAAGCACTTAAGTGGAACCTAGTTTTCATATTCACAACCCTGTTGTGGTCAAGGCAAAATCATAGTTCACTTCACAAGTCATTTTGAAACCATCTGACGACGGAATAGTATGGCCACTCCAACTGTGCATGACCGCGGACGCGGCAATTCGAATAGTTTGACACTCTACAGAGGTGGTACACTTTCACCACACCATTCGATAGATCCATCAAGGATAACCCTGAATCATCACACTTAGTATGCAGATAATCAAACATAACCTTTCAATTACACACTCTAGTATAGTCACCTCCCCTATGAGTTTGGCCTCCCAGCCATGGCCATCTGCCATCCTAGGCACTTCATAGGTGGACAATTCACACTCACGAGGTAGCCTCACAAGAATTAAAGAACTAGTTTTATTTATCTTAGTTGTGAAAAGTAATTTCTACTCATCGAAATTAATTAAGAGTGAATATTCTCCAATTAAAATATGGGCTCATGTGGACACATGTCATCACCACATATTCCAAAACATGGGAATGTGATTTAAAGGGTTGGTCACATTTTATAAAGTTTAAGATTATTCTTTAATAGATTTAAAGTGACTAGAAATGCCCTAAAAGTATTATTTCGGTACTAATCTAATGTCATTGCATGTAAACCTAACTATTTTTACTTATTCATATAGATATTATCAAATGTGATTTTTGAGAGTTGGAATCAACTCAAAAGCTATTATGGTTGATTTTTGAAAAATGTTTGAAGTTGCAAAAGTCTCTGTCTTATTATTTTTGCTAAAGATTATATCTAACTCCAAATGATTTACATCCAACGGGTTTGGATAGATATTTTAATTACCTTTCTAGCAAATTTTGTATCATGCAATTTGGTTAAGTGAAACTCTCTGAATTTATTTTTAAATCTAGGGATAGAATAGGATATCAACTAAATTAGAAAATCCACATTTGAATTTCCAGGCCTGGGCGGGAACGTTAAACGGGACGGCCCAACTGCACAGTACAACGCAGCACGTAGCTGATAGAGGGGGTCCACTAGTCAGTGACTATAACTAACCGAAACGGTATCATCTAATATGAGCCCTACAATTAGAAGCCAGATCAACGGTGGAGAGTCATTGTCGACGACGAACTGCTCCGGTGAGGAATCAGACCTAGCGCGGCGGTGGGGGTCTCACGGGGCTCACCTGGGCTCCAGCTAGGGTCGGCGACGGGGGAAAATGACTAGGTAGACGACAGCGAGGCGAGGCGTGGTCACTATAGGGCTTGGGCTGGTCAAAATCAACAGCGCCCTTCTCCTCCAGCAGCGGTGGGCTCCGGTAAAATTCCAGCGCGGTGGTGCTCGCCTTGGTCCGGGAAGAATTGGGGAGGGTCACTGAGAGGTGGTGACTAGAGTGTTGTGGAGAATGGACGCGAGGGTGGCCTCCTTTTATAGTGCGGTGGTGAGATTGACGGTGGCATCGCTACAGGCATAATGGTGAGGCGTGGGGTGGTGTGGTTCGGTCGGGAGTGTGCGGTGCTCTGCACGGTGGCTGAGGTGCTTGCGGCAGCGTGCGACAGCTGTGGGTCGCGCGGCGGCGAACGAGGGTGTCTGCTGGGTTGGCATGATCATGGCGGGCATGCGCGTCCCGGTGAGGGCAAGGCGCGAGCTAGTTGGGCACGGTGCGCTGGCGCGCTCTAGACATGGCGCAGAGAGGTTTGGGCACGTCATGCTCATGTGGTTCAGGGATCGGCTAGGGTTGTGGCCTGGACAGGGGGTGGCGATGGACTGTGGCGCACCTGCTGGACATCCTGAATAGGTGCGGGGTGATCTGCTGTGAGCTGGCTGTGGTCGGTCAGGGATGACCACAATCCGGCGGCGCTCTAGTGTGCAAGCGGTGAAGGGGGAGCTGGTCTGAGGCTGGGTTAGACTTAGGGGAGACAGGGGAGTAAAGAGGGGACCACATGGTCGACTATTACTGTGCACAACAGTGAAGTTAGGCAGAAGGTTAATTTGTGCAGACAAGGTGTTTGTGTTAATGGCCGCATGAAATTTACTTTGGATATTTTGATTCAAATTTTTTGAGTGGTTTGGTCTTAAGGTTGAATAACTATGTTTGCTTGGATAGGTCAAGGGGAATTGATTTGGCAGGTTTTTGAAAAAGTGGGATCTTAACATATGAACTTTGTTCAATTTTCAATTGTCCTTTAAATTGATTTGCAAGATTTTTTTGTAAGTTTGTAAAGTGGGCCTTGTTACACTTTTACTTGGTCTAGCAAGAGGTGAAAAGAAGTAGAAATGTTTCTATTAGAAATCTTCTTCTAGGAACACCTAAAGTGACCTAGTGGTTTAAAATGGTCAAAATGACCATTTGGTTTATTTATTTATATTTGATTTCTTTCTCTTTAGATTTTGTTTGTAAATGTTCTAGATGATGTGGCATTCACCTTTAAACCATTTCACAACATTTAGAACAAGCATGCATGGCATTTACACTCAATTCTATTCTAATGCAAACACACATGCATTCATATTCATTTTCTTAATAAAAGTTTTGGTTAACCCTAAAATTGGGTGATTAGATCTTGATAATATTGATTATAAGATTTGGGGTGTTACAAACCTTCCCTCCTTAAAAAACTATCGTCCTGAGATTTAAGAAAAACTAGGAACTAAAGAGATCTGGAAACTCAGTCCTAATATAATCTTCTCGCTCCCAAGTAGCTTCTTCTTTGGTATAGTTGCTCCATTGAATCTTGAGAAACTTGATACTTCGGGTCATGGTGGTTCTGAAGGCTTCTTCCAAGATACGGATGGGCACTTCACGATATGTCAGATCCTTGTTTATATTAATGGCTCGGTGATCGATGTTCTTGAAAACTTCGGTCTTCTCCGGAACTTCTAAGCACTTGCGAAGTAACGAGATATGGAACACATTATGGATGGCTGACATCTCCTCTGGTAGTTCTAGTTGATATGATACTGCTCCTCGGTGATTCAGAATCTTGAAGGGTCCAATATATCTGGGTTCCTTTCAGTTGAAACCACTGCATTCCTTTCAACGGTGAAACTTTGAGATACACAAAATCTCCGACATTGAAAGTCAGGTCTCTACGTCTCTTGTCGGCATAACTCTTCTTTCTGGATTGGGCGGTCTTGAGGTGCTCACGGATTTTGTGAACCTTCTCTTTGGCTTCTCGTAGGATGTCGGGTCCGAAAATCTGACTCTCTCCTACTTGCGACCAATTCAAAGGGGTATGGCACTTCCTTCCATCTAAGAACTCAAATGGGGCCATTTGCAAACTGGCTTGATAACTGTTGTTGTATGAGAATTTTGCGAAAGGCAGACAATCTTCCCATTTTGATCCATACTCTAGCACACAAGCTCTCAACATATCTTCTAAGATTTGGTTGACTCTTTCAATCTGTCCATCGGTCTGTGGGTGATAAGGTGTGCTAAAATTCAACTTGGTTCCTAATCCTTCTTGCACTTTCTACCAAAATCTTGAGGTAAACTGGGTTCCTCGATCCGACACTATGGTCTTGGGGGTTCCATGCAAACTGACAATTCTAGCAATGTACTGCTCTGCTAGCTTCGAACTATGGTAGGTTGTCTTGACAGGTATAAAATGGGCTACCTTGGACAGTCTATCAACTATGACCCAGATAGAGTCATTTCCCCTACTAGAAGTAGGTAAACAAGTGATAAAGTCCTTTCCGACAGAATCCCATTTCCATTCCGGAATCTGCAATGGTTGCAACAGTCCTGCGGGTCTCTGATGTTCTTCTTTGAATCTCTGGTAGATATCACACTTAGCTATGGAGCTTCCGATTTCTCTCTTCATCTCGTGCCACCAAAATTGCTCCTTCAAATCCTGATATATCTTTGTTCCTTTGGGTGGATAGAATAAAGAGTATCATGAGCTTCTTGCATGATAACTTGCTTCAACTCCGAATCTGTTGGCACAAAGATACATCCTTTGTACCACAAAACTCCTTCTTTATCTTTGGTGAATCCAGGTACCTTTCCTGTACTAATACGACATTGATTCCTTCGATACTTGCATTTCCTTTCTGCACCTCCTTGATCTGATTGATCAACGTGGGTTAAAGTTCAATGCATGCTAAAAATCCTTTGCTAACTAGATCCGTTCTAAACTTCTCCAACTCTTCATGCAAACTTGGATGTGCTTCTTTGATCATGGTGTTTAATCTACACGGCAATCTGCTAAGAGGATCCGCTACCACATTGGCTTTGCCAGGGTGATAGTGAATGTCAAGGTCATAATCCTTGATTAACTCTATCCATCTCCTTTGCCTCATATTCAACTCCTTCTGGGTGACCATATACTTCAGGCTCTTGTGTTCTTAATAAATCTCACAGCGGTTACCCATCAGGCAATGACGCCATGTCTTCAAAGATAAAACTATAGCTTCTAGTTCAATGTCATGGGTAGGGTAGTTTTGTTCATGCTGCTACAGTTGTCGGGACATATACGCTATGACTTTGCCTTCTTGCATCAACACACATCCGAGACCAATCTTGGATGCATCACAATACACATCAAAAGGCTTCTTGATATCTGGCATAATCTAAATTAGGGCTGAAATCAATCTCTTCTTGAGCTCTTGAAAGCTTGCTTTAGATTTGTCTGTCCATTCAAACTTCTTGTCTTTCTTTAACAATTGGGTCATTCGTCTCGCGATGCTCGAAAATCCTTCAACAAACGAGAAATCCTACTTCCTTCAGCCAGAACTCACATTTGCTCAACTTGGCATACAATTGATGCTCTCTAACGGTTTCAAGGATGGTTCTCAGGTGTAGCTCACAGTCATCTTCTGACTTAGAATAGATTAGAATATCATTGATAAAAACAACGACAAACTTATCTAGAAAGTTCATAAAAACCTTATTCATAAGGTTCATGAAATAAGCGGGGGCATTGGTTAATCCAAAATACATGACCGTATACTCATACAATCCATATCTGGTGGTAAAGGCGGTCTTTGGAATATCCGTTGCATGAATCTTGAGTTCGTGATAACCAGTCCTAAGATCAATCTTAGAAAACACTCTGGGACCAGTCAACTGATCAAATAGATCCTCTATCTTTGGTAGTGGGTACTTGTTCTTGATGGTGACATCATTCAGCTTCCGGTAATCCGTGCACAGACTGTTCCCCCCGTCTTTCTTGTGGACAAACAAAACAGGTGATCTCCGTGGCGATGCGCTTGGTTGAATCAAACGTTTCGCCAGCATAGCATCAAGTTTTTTATTCAGCTCCACTAACTCTGATGGGTTCATACTATAAGGTCTTTGAGCTATGGGTCTAGTTCCAGGAATTAGTTCAATAATGAACTCAAAATCCCGACCTGGGGGCATACCGGGCAATTCATCTGGAAATACGTCGGGGTATCCGCAGACTACTCTGACTTGGTCTATGGTTGATTGGGCTAGACCCTTGTTGCATTTGAATTGGCGGGGCAAGGTTTCAGAAACATGCTCTACTGATACTCTAGAGCTACTGGTCATGGTTATGGCTTTCTTGGAACAGTCGATCAATCCTTTATGTTTCGACATCCAATCCATTCCTAGTACTAGTTCCAAACCTTTGGTTCCAAGTACTATTAGATTGGCATAAAAATCTATCCCATGGATTCTGATAGGTACATCCTTGCAAATTTTTCTAGCTTTGGTGGTTGAACCGGGTATTTGAACTATCATAACATGCTTCAATTTGGTTGGTTGAATCTTACTAGTGCATGCAAATTCTTCTATAACAAACGAGTGCGATGCTCCAGAATCAAACAACACTCTGACAAGTACTAAGTTAACAAAAAACATACCCAGCACGACATCTGGCGCTTCCTGAGCTTCCTCAGCATTCATGTGGAACAGACGACCTTTGCGGTTGAGCAAATTCCCTGGGGAGAATATCCTTCTAGGCTGAACACGGCGCTGCTTCTGAGCTAGGGCATTCACATTGGTGGTGGTTACAAGCTTCTTGGGACACTCATTGGAGTAGTGACCCTTGACTCCACATTCAAAGCAGGTGATCTCGGACTTGTCTTTGGCTCCAACAGGCACAACATTGCTTCCAGTCCTTGGGGCAGTATTGTTCATGTTGTTTTTGTTGGACTTGGGTGGTACACGGTTGAAATTGTTGGAGTTGCGGGGTTGTTGTTGTTGTTGTGGTTTCCTCCAGACTTCAGCTTTCCTCCGCTACGATTGGGATAGTTTGGACGGGACATAGGGGGTCTATTGTTTCTCGGGGCATATCCTGCAGACGGGTTGGGGCGATACTTTTGGGTATTGTGGGACCCAGTCTAGTGCATCATTCTGCGCTTGCGGTTGTCATTGGCTTGGTTGATCTTCCCTTCCATTTGGATGGCAGAGTCGACTAGCACTTCTAGGTCTTCAAAACGGATGTTGACTAACACAGTCTGCATCTCATCTTGCAATCCGTTCAGGAAACTTTCCTTCTTCTTGGCTTCATTCTTGATCTCATCAGGGGCATATCTAGCTAAGGACTGAAATTTGTAACGGTATTCAACTACCGTCATCCTTCCTTGCTTCAGTTCTCTGAACTCATCTCTCATTCTGGTGACTAAACCTTGGGGCACATGGGTGTGACTAAACTTGATCATGAATGCTTACCACGTCATCACTTGACCGTGGTTCATAGTACGGGTGCTATTCCACCAGGCTCTTGCATCTCCTACTAGATAGTGGGTGGCAAACCGTACCTTCTCGTTGGCTTCAACTCCTGTGACTTCCAGATTATTCTCCATGGTTTGCAGCTAGTCATCAGCATCTAAGGGATCCTTAGATTTATTGAACATAGGGGGATTGATATTCTGAAAGTTCTTAAGCTTGGATCCATGATGATCCTGATTTCCATGGCCTTGATTATTGTGGGCCATCTGAGCTATCTGTTGAAGAGTGGCTAGGTTGGCTTGGCGTTCGGCTCTACTAGCTTCATGGTCCGAAACTAGCATTTGCAGAATCTGCAACATCAGGTCCTATGATGAGCTGCTTCCTCCTTGGTTTTGACGAGTCATCTGAATATTGAGATTGATAAAGGGATAAGAGGGAAATATCTAAGGTTCATGGTTTTGTTTTTAAAGGTTTAAACTTTGAGTTTGACTCAGGTTTTTCAAACTAACTCCTTCCCGTTCATTCATTCATTCAAGCACACAATACAAACACACACCACACACAAATAGAAAACAGATGGTTTTAAGAACCATTCTGTGAAACTAAGATACAATGGGACCGATAAAACTCCTAAGGTAGTGATCAAGTGCATCTAATCATCATCAATGAAGTCAGAATCATCATCATCGGTGTAGAAATCCATGGCATCATCCTCCAGGTAGTCGTTGTCATCACTGAGGTAAGAGTAAAGATCTCCCTAGATATCTTCACCTTCGTCCTCCTCCTTTTGCTTCAAGCTAGACTTCCTTTTCACGAATGGTCTTCTCGAGAGCGGCCACCTTCTTGCGAAGACGATTGATGGTGCGATCTATCTTCTCGTGTTGACGATGAAGAGATTGGTGATCCTTGACAAGCATGGAAATTGTCTGGTCCTTCTTGACGGCAATGGCAAGGTTGTGGTTGGCGTAGGCTCGAGCATTGTCCAATTCCTTCTGCCTATCATATAGCAGAAAGTCAAGATTTTCCACCTGGCGCTTCATCTCTGGGTGACTTGGCATCTCCAATGGTATTACCATACAACCACGCCTTGCGAAGTGCGCAAAGAGAGTTCCCTAGATCAAGTTGATGTTTTGCCCACACAGACGAGCAAGAGCTTCATGCATAGCGCTGGCTAATCCATCTGCCAGTTGTTTTGCCTCTGAGATCTGCAACTATCATCCATTGTAGATCTCCTCCTAGGTGATCCTTAAGTTCAGCCCCGAAGAATTCCGGATGCGGGTGCTCAAGATACTCTGACAGTGCATCAAGATCCCTCTCAAAGATCAGCTGGCCTCCGTTGCCCAACTGGTAGAACTTGCAATACTGAACTTCCATGTATAAGAACTTAGGACGAGTAAGAATTTTTGAGGAACATGTTTTTTTTTGAAAGAATGAAGGGTAAGAGTGGGAATAGGTTTTCATAAATACTCACTTTTTTTTGAAACTAAGTTTTTTGTTCGGACGTCCATTCTAACTAGGGTCTCCTATGGTCAGGATGGCTCAGATACCAACTTGTCAACACCCGGATTTTTAATCCTAGATGCCTGTTATGCCATACATCGCAATCCCAGGATTACCATTTTTATCCCAGATGCCTGTTATGCCATACATAACTGATTGGATATCATAGTACATCATCCATTACAAACCATAATAAGGTCTTACACAAATAAAGGATCTCATGATCCAGTCTCAATACAAACAAGCAGCGAAATAATAAAGGCTAGTAGCATGCTCCATCTTCAGGGTCACAGGCAATGCTGACGATAGGAGATGATCCTAGTAGTCGTAGGCGTCTTGCTATTCATCTTCCTAATAGTCGTCCTCATAGTCTGGCCATGGGAATAGCTAGGGACAAAGCCATGAGTACTTTTTAAGTACTCTAAAACTATCACTTACAAGTAAGGTAGTTCTAATAGGAATCTTAAGCTCTATGTTTATTTGCAAAAAGCTATATTTATATAATCTGAGTTCATAAGTAAAGAAAGCTAATTTAATGGTCTAAAGCACTTAAGTGGGAACCTAGTTTTCATATTCACAACCCTGTTGTGGTTAAGTCAAAATCATAGTTCACTTCACAAGTCATTTTGAAAACATCTGACGACGGAACAGTATGGCCACTCCAACTGTCCATTACCCCGGACGTGGCTATTCCAATAGTTTGACACTCTGCAGGGATGGTACACTTTCACCACAACATTCGATACATCCTTCGGCGATAACCCTGAATCATCACACTTAGTATGCGGATAATCAAACATAACCTTTCAATTACACACTCTAGTATAAGCACCTCCCCTATGAGTTTGGCCTCCCAGCCATGGCCATCTGCCATCCTGCGTACCGCATAGGTGGAAACTTCACACTCACGAGGTAACCTTGATACATTGCAAATGTATCTATAATTTTTGATGTTCCATGCTTGGTTTTATCCACTGTCTTGTCTTTTGTTCCAACTTTGGAGTACTTTTCATATGATTTCTTGGACTAACCTATTAACAAGAGCCAAAGTGCTAGCTGACTGTTTTCTGCTGTATTTGGTTCCAGGAAACTCAAAAAATGAGTATTCTCCGAATTGGATGGGAGAAAAGCCAAAGTGCCTATTTTTCCGGAAGACATCAAGTGCCAGAATACGAGACGGAGAAGGGCCAGGGAGCCACCACACCACCTGGTCGCGCGGCCAGGCCTGGCCCACGCCAGGCGGTGGTGTGGCCGCTCCCGGAACCCCCTCGGCCTCTCCTTCCGCCTATATATTGCCCTCGGGACGAAAACCCTACGTGCCAGATCAAAAATCTACGAAAGAGTCTGTAGCCGCTGTCATCTCCATCCCTAGATCGGGAGGGATCTGAAGCTCTTCCCGGCACCCTGCCGGAGAGGGGAATTCACCCTGGAGGCCTTCTTCATCACCATGCAAGCCTCCGGTGTGATGCGTGACTAGTTCATCCTTGGACTACGGATCCATGTAGTACCTAGATGGCTGGTTCTCTTCCTTTGTGCTTTCATGTCTAGATCTTGTGAGCTCCATTCATGATCAAGATCATCTATTTGTAATTCTGCATGTTGTGTTTGCGGGGATTCGATGGATATTGAGATGCTATTACAGATTGATTATTGATTCTCTCATGTCTTTGTTATTTGTGATCTTGCATGTTTTCTGTTGTTAGTAGCTATCTTGGCCAAGTAGATGCTAGCAACTCCAAGAGTTAGTATTTATGCTCGATAGTCGGTTCATGCCTCTCGTAATCTGGGGAAGTGACAGAAATCTCTAAGGTACTAGATGTGCTGTTGCTACTAGGGAGAAAACAACAATCCTTTGTTCATAGAACAATCGTATTGTTTACTTTACACGCAGTTCGTAAAGCAATAATCTGTTGCTTGCAACTTAATACTGGAGGGGGTTCGGATGATAACCTGAAGCTGGATTATTAGTCATAGATGCAGTTGGATGGCGGTCTATGTATAATGTTGTAATGCCCAATCAAGTCTCAAAGGAGTCAAGATGATTAGTATATGCATGTATTGCTTTCTCGGTGTTTGTCCATTGCCCCGCTGTAATTTGTTCACCCAGCATGTTATCTATCTTAAGGAGAGCGACCTCTATTGAACTATGGATCCCAATCCTTTTTCTTTCCATACAATCTACAAACTGTTTACTTTTTGTGTTTACTTTCTTCAAACTTTTACTTATTTCCATTCGATACGTTTAATCCTTTGTTTTCCGCAAAACACGGTGAGATTTACAACCTCATCGCAAGTTGGGCACAAAGTTATGTGGTTGTGTTGTGCGGGTCTCCACGTTGCTACTAGCACCGGTAGTGCGCCCTGCCAAAGCTCATTTAGTAACACCTTTGCCCCTACTGGTTCGATTAAACCTTGGTTTTATAACTGAGGGAAACTTGCTTCTATGCTCATCATACTTTCCTCTTGGGGTTCCCAACAAGCTCTACATCAACCACGCATCAGCGATTTTCTGGGCGCCATGCATTGAGCCATCAAGCGATTTTCTGGCGCCGTTGCCAGGGAGTCAAGGACATCTTCACAAGGGGAGTCCCTCATAACCAATCTCTTTACTTTGTTGTTTTTGTTTTGCTTAGTTTTCTTTTTGCTTTGTTTGCTTGTTTTGTTCTTCAAAAACACAAAAAAAATTAGTTTTACTTGTTTTCTTTCTTATTTGAAAACCCAAAAAAATGACTACTCTAGAAAACACTAAGTTGTGTGACTTCACTAGCACCAACAACAATGATTTTATGAGCACACCTATTGCTCCACCAGTGGCTGAAAATACTTTCTTTGAGATAAAACCTGCTTTGCTCAATCTTGTTATGAGAGAACAATTTTCTAGTATTGGTAATGAAGATGCTGCTTCCAATCTAAATAACTTTGTTGAACTTTTTGAGATGCAAAAGCATAGGGATATAGATGGTGATATTATTAAGATGAAATTGTTTCCTTTCTCTTTGAGAGGAAAAACTAAAGAGTGGTTGAATTCCTTAACTAGGAATAGTATTGATTCTTGGACTAAGTGCAAAGATGCTTTTATTGGAAAATACTATCCTCCTGCTAAGATTATATCCATGAGAAGTGAAATAATGAAGTTTAAACAACTTGATAATGAGCATGTTGCTCAAGCTTGGGAAAGAATGAAATCTTTGGTAAAGAATTGTCCCACTCATGGACTGACTGCTTGGATGATCTTCCAAACTTTTTATGCAGGATTGAACTATTCTTCAAGGAACCTATTGGATTCTGCTGCTGAAGGTACCTTTATGACCATCACTTTGGGTGCTGCAACAAAACTTTTGGACAATATGATGGTTAATTATTCTGAATGGCATACCCAGAGAGCTCCACAAGGTAAGAAGGTAAATTCTGTTGAGGAAACCTCCTCCTTGAGTGATAAAATTGATATTATTATGGCTATGCTTGTTAATGGGAAAGCCCATATTGATCCAAATAATGTTCCTTTGGCTTCTTTGGTTGCTCAAGAAGAGCAAGTTGATGTGAACTTCCTAAGAAATAACAATTTTGGCAACAATGCTTATGGTAATAATGCTTATAGGAACAATTTTGGTAACAACAATTATAAGCCATATCCTCCCAACAATGGTAATGCTTATGGAAATTCTCACAACAATAATAAGAGTGCTCCCTCTGAACTTGAAGCTATGCTTAAAGAGTTTATTAGTAAACAAACTTCTTTCAATAAAACTATTGAGAAAAAACTCTCTAATGCTGAAAGAAATATAGCATCTTTAGCTGAAGCTCAAACTACTTTGAATAAAATGGCTGCTAAACCTAAAACTAATGAGAATCCCTTTGCCGCTACTAATGCCATACAAGTAAGAATTGATGGAAATGTTAGACTATTAGCTGAGTTACATGCTAAGTGGGAAAGAGAAGATGAAATTGCTAGAAAAATTAGTGTATCTACTATTACCACTACTAGTGCTGAGGCTATTAATAGTTCTACCACTTTAGATGATAAATTTGATTTTGATCTTGATGGTTGCAATATCTCTGAAGTTATTAAGTTCCTACAAAAGCTTGCTAAAAGTCCTAATGCTAGTGCTATGAACATGGCCTTTACAAGACACATTACTGATGCTCTCATAAAGATTAAAGAAGAAAAGATGAAACATAAAGCTTCTATTCCTATAAAATAAGAGGATGGTTGGGAACCCATCATTAATATGAAAGTGAATGACTTTGATTTCAAAGCTTTATGTGATCTTGATAGTAGTGTTTCTATTATGCCTAGAAGGATTTATGATATGCTTGATTTGCCTCCTCTTGAAGATTGTTATTTGAATGTCCCACTTGATGATAATGCTAAAAAGAAACTCATGGGGAGTCTTAATGATGTTCTTATTATGGTTAACAATTCCTATGTCCCTGTTGATTTCTATGTTTTGGATATTCGAATGCAATGCTTCTTGTCCTATTACTTTGGGAAGACCTTTTCTTAGAACTGTTGGTGCCATCATTGATATGAAAGAAGGCACCATTAAATATCAACTCCCACTCAAGAAAGATATAGAACACTTCCCTAAAAAGAGATAAAAGATTTCTTTTTCTTCTCCTATGAAAAAAAAATTTGGTCTTAATGCTTCTTCATTTGAGAACACTTGATCATTTTTCTTGCTTCTTATGCCTAACTTAAAGGCGTTAAAGAAAAAGTACTTATTGGGAGATAACTTAAAAGTTTTAGATGAGTCTTGGAAGTTATTACCTCTGTAATAACCGCTAATTATCCATTTTATTTGCTTTTTGTGCCAAGAGTAACCTCTAATGAGAGAGAAGTAATGATTGGGAAAGTTGCTGTTCCGAAACAGATTTCTGTGCTTCAACGTAAAAATTCGTGAGAGAGCTCTGTATGTCGGATTGAGCTGTAATTTTTTGGGTTCTGCCCCAGGTTGTTATCTAACTTTCATTAGTTCAACACTTTTTTATTGGAGCAACATAAGATCTTCGAAAAAATACGTCTTTACCTGCTGGTCTGTTTTGACAGATTTCTGCCATTTTCTGCATTTGCTTCTTGTGGGTTCCTTCTTCAGTTTTTTTGGGGAAGTGAGATTTTTGAGGGAAGTGCTACAGTATCTAGTGTCGTAATGGAAGTTTATTTGGTGTTAGAACTGAACCTTAAGACTTATTTATCTTAAGTGCACTAATGTTGCTAATGAGATTGTGTGAAGTTTTGTATCAAGGAAAAATTCCAGGTGTATGGAAGGAATGAGTAATGAGATGAAGAATGGACTAAATCTCAAGCTTGGGGATGCCACACGTGTCACCCCAAGAAATATCCAAGAAGTACAAGTGTCAAAGCTTGGGGATGCCCAAGGCATCCCCTTCTTCATCAATAAAAATCCCAGGTTTCTTCCAAACGATTCATTTTTATTGTTTCATGCACAGTTGTGTTGTTCTTGGGGCGTCTTCTTTTTTGTTTTTGTTTTGGTTTTTTTTTTGGTTTGCTTAGTTTTCTGAATAAATTGGTTGGACCCCCTCTTTCATATATTGGTTTGCAAATAGTTTGGTTTGGTTTGGAAAAGAGTAGGAAAGTTCATACTTTTGTGGTAAAAAGAGCTTGTTTTTCACTGTTGCCTATGCTTTGTCATGCCATGCTTGATATTAGTTTAGCTTTATGCTTAGTATTCTTTGATGTAGCATGAATTGTTATAAACAATTGAGATTGCTTAATATGCCTTGGATGAATCATGCGTTGTTTTAGCATATTAAAGCATAATATAGTGGTATTCTCCTTTGATGCTTTATTTGGGTTGACTTGGCGCATGCTCACACCATGTTATGACTATCTCAAGTCACCATAGCCTTTATGATCCTTTAGTTTTCAACTTGTAGTATCACTTTATGCTTTGATCAATGATGTTTTATCGCTCTGCATGATTATGGCCATTATTGCTCTCTTAGTTTGTCGCTCCCAGTCTTTTGCTAGCCTCCACAACCAAGTATGAGTTCCACTCGTGCATACAACTCCCTAAACCAAGTTATCCCAAAGAGTCCACCATACCTACCTACTATCTTATGCTATTCCAAGTATATTCATGCTTTTGTTTACATTCCAAATTAAACTTGTTATGAGAAAACTAGTGATTAAAGCTCTCACGAACTTGATGGCACACTTTACTTTACTTGCCCTTAATAAACTTGAACCATTGTGTCTTCTATGTTGTATATGCTTGCACTTATTTGTCGGGAATTAGCAGAACCATGCTTTAATGGGGAACGCTTTCAACATTGCACTTGGTACTTGTACCTTGTTGATATCATGCTCTTTTGTATATGGATGTCGCGGTGTGAAATGAAAGGGGAGCTTGTAAGTCCATGGAGTTACGTATATGTGTTAGAGAAAGGCCTGGGCCGCTGATCTAATCCATACTGACATGGTGGAAACCTGCAGCGTAACCATAATGAGCTGTCTATGAAGCATTCTTCTTATAAAAAAAGAGTCCTATATTGAGGAAAAAAAGTGAAAAAAAGAGATACTATGAAAAGAGGAAAGAGAGAAAAAAGTACCTTATTCCCATGGTAAATAAGAAGAATGCTGAGATGCTCGTTGTCTGCTTGCCTTGTCATTTTGATATGGGGATTCTACCGTATCATCGGTCAAGGGGTACCCCGTTGGCGGTTCTCTATAATACACATATACTTACAATGACAAGAACTTACCAGTGACTAAACTTGAGTAGCATGAGGAGCGGCCCTCGTATACAAGGGACATGAGATTTCTGACTTATACTTCGTCAAGCATGTACACCATAGTTTGTTCACTTTAACCTTAATCACTTCAAGATTCTTATGATAGGGGCAATGAGAGCTGAAAGCTATAAGTACCATAATTTTTGGAAGCTCTTTATGAGACTTGAATCCGTACTTCCTTTTACAAAAGGCCTTTCTTCCACCATTATATTGAGTCTCCACCTTCTATCTTTATGCACCTACTTTGAGAGCATAGTGGTCATTCTTAGTTCTATGTGCATTGTCCCAAGACTAGTTGATTGATGCATACTTTGATATTGCTTGTTTTAAACTATTGTATCTAGTCACTCTTATGAACTTTGAAGGTGTCCTATGCATTTATATTTGCTACTCTATTGAGGGACAAGCTGAATACTATTATGCTATGTTTTCTTTATGTGAAACAAACAAAGGGCTTGCAAAGCATTGTTATTCATGAATCTTTTGTTTGTGTCTTTTCATGTTTCATCATAGTTTCTTTTCTTATTGCTAGACCTTTGTCTTTCATGTTATGATTGAAGTACTATGATCCCAGCTTTGAATGTTCTAAAGCACTTAAGTGGGAACCTAGTTTTCATATTCACAACCCTGTTGGGGTCAAGTCAAAATCATAGTTCACTTCACAAGTCATTTTGAAAATATCTGACGACGGAATAGTATGGCCACTCCAACTGTCCATTACTGTGGACGTGGCTATTCCAATAGTTTGACACTCTACAGGGGTGGTATACTTTCACCACAACATTCGATACATCTGTGAGGGATAACCCTGAACCATCAGACTTAGTATGCGGATAATCAAACATAACCTTTCAATTACACACTCTAGTATAAGCACCTCCCGTATGAGTTTGGCCTCCCAGCCATGGCCATCTGCCATCCTGGGCACCGCATAGGTGGAAACTTCACACTCACGAGGTAACCTTGATACATTGCAAATGTATCTATAATTTTTGATGTTCCATGCTTGGTTTTATCCACTTTCTTGTGTTTTGTTCCAACTTCGGAGTACTTTTCATATGATTTCTTAGACTAAACTAGTAATAAGAGCCACAGTGCCAGCTGCCTGTTTTCTACTGTTTTTGGTTCCAGGAAAGTCAGAAAATGAATATTCTCGGAATTGGACGGGACAAAAGCCAAAGTGTCTATTTCTTGGAAGACATAAAGTGATAGAATACGAGACGAAGAAGGGCCAGGGAGCCACCACACCACCTGGCCGCGCGGCCAGGCCTGGCCCGTGCCAGGGGGTGGTGTGGCCGCTCCCGGCACCCCCTCGGCCTCTCCTTCGTTCCTATATATTACCCTCGGGATGAAAACCATAAGTGCCCAATCAAAAATCCACGAAAGAGTCTGTATCTGCCGTCATGTCCATCCCTAGATCGGGAGGGATCTGAAGCTCTTCCCGACACCCTGCCGGAGAGGGGAATTCACCCTGGAGGCCTTCTGCATCACCATGCAAGCCTCCGGTGTGATGCGTGAGTAGTTCATCCTTGGACTACGGATCCATGTAGTAGCTAGATGGCTGGTTCTCCTCCTTTGTGCTTTCATGTCTAGATCTTGTGAGCTCCGTTCATGATCAAGATCATCTATTTGTAATTCTGCACGTTGTGTTTGCGGGGATCTGATGGATATTGAGATGGTATTTCAGATTGATTATTGATTCTATCATGTCTTTGTTATTTGTGATCTTGCATGCTTTCTGTTGTTAGTAGCTATCTTGGCCAAGTAGATGCTAGCAACTCCAAGAGTTAGTATTTATGCTCGATAGTGGGTTAATGCCTCTAGTAATCTAGGGAAGTGACAGAAATCTCTAAGGTACTAGATGTGCTGTTGCTACTAGGGAGAAAACAATAATCCTTTGTTCATAGAACAATCGTATTGTTTACTTTACACGCAGTTCGTAAAGCAATAATCTGTTGCTTGCAACTTAATACTGGAGGGGGTTCGGATGATAACCTAAAGGTGGATTATTAGTCATAGATGCAGTTGGATGGCGGTCTATGTATAATGTTGTAATGCCCAATCAAGTCTCAAAGGAGTCAAGATGATTAGTATAGGCATGTATTGCTTTCTCGGTGTTTGTCAATTGCCCCGCTGTAATTTGTTCACCCAGCATGTTATCTATCTTAAGGAGAGCCACCTCTAGTGAACTATGGATCCCGGTCCTTTTTCTTTACATACAATCTACAAACTATTTAATTTTTGTGTTTACTTTCTGCAAACTTTTACTTCTTTCCATTCGATATGTTTAATCCTTCGTTTTCCGCAAAACATGGTGAGATTGACAACCTCATCGCAAGTTGGGGACAAAGTTCTGTGGTTGTGTTGTGCAGGTCTCCACGTTCCTACTAGCACCGGTAGTGCGCCCTGCCAAAGCTCAGCTAGTAACACCTTTGGGGTGTTTCCTTGCTCCTACTGGTTCGATTAAACCTTGGTTTTATAACTGAGTGAAACTTGTTGTTGTGCTCATCATACCTTCCTCTTGGGGTTCCCAACGAGCTCTACATCAACCAGGCACTAGCGATTTTCTAGGGGCCGTGCATTGAGCCATCAAACCTCAACTCAAACCTCTTCTGCGAGGGAACCCATACTAATGCATATAAACTTTCGGCTAGGCCTTACCCAATTCAGGTATTGTGGTTGTACGGTAAAATTGGAATGGTATCGCATCTGAACCCAACCGTCAGTTTTTTAAAGGGCTAAGGCTCATGCCTCGACATTTTCCTCATAAAACCCATTTGTGTTTCTCAACACTTGTCAAAACAATTCAATAGAATGACTCATCATTCTAAGGTTTTGATAATCATTTTCACCAAGTATTCCCATCTAAAGTGATCAAGTTTTATGCTTAGAACTAGCCACTAAGTTAAGAGTGTTCACTAATGAGGGGTGCTAATCTCAATCTCATGCCGTAGAATGACATCTAGTATAGGCCTAGTTTTATACTCTTTATGTTATCTATACTATTTAACAAATACTCACAAAGCACTAACTAAAAGTAAAGAACTTTAGTAAAGTAAAAGAGTAAATCTTGCAAGTAAAACTTGGGATGGTTATAAATCAAAATGTATAACCAAGCATGCCGAATGCATCTTGCTTCGGTTATCTTGTATGATTCTAGCTTCCAAGTGTTAGCTTGCCTTGGTTGGTGCAGTGGTTGAAGTTTTCTTCATCTTCTTCAGGGTAGAACTCCTCCTCCTCGTATCCTTGGTCGGTACTATCGTCTATAAATAAATACGGGGTACACAATCACCAAACAACACTTAACTAATTCTATTTAGCACACTAAGGCTCACACTTGATGATCTAGCATCATCACAAACATCACATGAATTAAAGAGTTAATATTCTCCAAATAAAATATGGGCTCATGTGGACACATGTCATCACCACACATTCTAAAACATGGGAATGTGATTTAAAGGGTTGGTCACATTTTATATAGTTTAAGATTATTCTTTAATAGATTTAAGGTGACTAGAAATGCCCTAAGAGTATTATTTTGGTACTAGTCCTATGTCACTGCATGTAATCCTAAATATGTTTACATAATTCAGATATATATTATCAAATGTGATTTTTGAGAGTTGGAATCAACTCAAAAGCTATTATGGTTGACTTTTGAAAAATGTTTGAAGTTGCAAAAGTCTCTCTTTTTTTATTTTTGCTAAAGATTTTCCCTAGCTTAAAATGATTTAAATCAAACGGTCTTGGATAGATAATTTAATTACCTTTCTAGAAGAATTTGAATCATGCAATTTGGTTAAGTGAAACTCTCTGAATTTATTTTTGAATCTAGGGACATAATAGGATTTCAACTAAATTGGAAAATCCACATTTGAATTTCCAAGCCTGGGCGAGAATGTTAAACGGGCCAGCCCAACTGCATAGCACAGCACAACACAGCGTGCAGCTGACAGAGGGGGTCCACTAGTCAGTGACTGTAACTAACCGAAACGGTATCGTCTAATCTGAGCCCTACGATTAGAAGGCAGATCAATGGTGGAGAGTCATCATTGATGACGAACTGCTCCGGCAAGGAATCAGACCTAGTACGGTGGTGGGGGTCTCGTGGGGCTCACCTAGGCTCCAGCTAGGGTCGGCGACGGGGGATAATGACTTGGTAGACGACGGCGAGGCGAGGCGCAGTCAGGGTAGGGCTTAGGGTGGTCGAAATCAACGACGACCTTCTCCTCCAACAGCGCCAGGCTCTAGTGAAATTCCAGCGCGGTGGTGCTCGCCTTGCTCTGGGAAGAAGTGGGGAGGGTCAGTGAGAGGTGGTGAGTGGAGTGGTGTGGAGAATGGAGGCAAGGGTGGCCTGCTTTTATAGTGCAGCGAGGGGACCGAGCTGTGCGGCCGTGAGCTCGACAATAGCGTCGCTACAGACGGCTATCTGCATGGTTGGGGTAGGTGGACGGTGCGGTGTTCCCTAGCGGTTCTTACGGGCCTAATTGTGAGGCATGGGGCGGTGTGGTTCAGTCAGGAGCGTGTGGTGCTCCGCGCGGTGGCCGAGGTGCTTGCGGCGGCGTGCGGCAGCTACGGGTCGCGCAGCAGCGAACGTGAGTGTCTGCTAGGTTGGCGTGATCATGGCGGGCATGCGCGTGCGCGGTGAAGGGAAGGCACGAGCTGGGCGAGCTGGTCGGGCACGGCAGGCTGGCGCGCTCTGGACATGGCGCAAAGAGGTTTGGGCGCGGCATGCTCGGGTGGTCCAGGGATCGGCTGGGGTTGTGGCCTAGACAAGGGGTGGCAGTGGACTGTGGCACACCTCCTGGACATCCTGGATAGGCGCGGGGTGGTCTGCTGTGAGCTGGCCATGGTCGGCTGGTGATGACCACAATCGGGCGGCGCTCCACTATGCAAGCGGTGAAGGGGGGAGCTGGTCTAGGGCTGGGTTAGACTTAGGGGAGACAAGGAGTAAAGAGGGGACCACATGGTCGACTATTACTATGCACAACAGTGAAGTTAGGCAGAGGGTTAATCTGTGCAGACAAGGTGTTTGTGTTAATGGCCGCATGGATTTTACTTTGGAAATTTTGATTCAAATTTTTTTAGTGGTTTGGTCTTAAGCTTGAATAACTATGTTTGCTTGGATAGGTCAAGGGGAATTGATTTGGTAGGTTTTTGGAAAAAGTGGGATCTTAACATATGAACTTGGTTCAATTTTCAACTATCCTTTAAATTGATTTGCAAAATATTTTTGTAAGTTTATAAAGTGGGCCTTGATACACTTTTGCTTGGGCTAGCAAGGGTTGAAAATAAGTAGAAATGTTTCTATTAGAAATCTTCTTCTAGGAACACCTAAATTGACCTAGTGGTTTAAAATGGTCAAAATGACCATTTGGTTTATTGATTTATATTTGATTTATTTCTCTTTGGATTTTGTTTGTAAATGGTCTAGATATGCTGTGGCATTCACCTTTAAACCATTTCACAACATTTAGAACAAGCAAGCATTGCATATACACTCAATTCTATTCTAATGCAAACACACATGCATTCATATTCATTTTCTTAATGAAAGTTTTTGTTAATCCTAAAATTGGGTGATTAGATCTTGATAATCTTTATTATAAGAATTGGGTTGTTACAACATCCAGTTGGGTGTGGTGATGGAGCATCTTTCAAACTAGCCTTAGAATGCATGTTGAAGTTGAATCCCAGCATGCTGCTAGGGTTCCTGACATCGTTCGACACCACATGTTGGAGTGGCATCATTTCATGTGTTCTTTTCCTAAAACCACAATGATGCACACTAACACATACAAACATCCAAGTAGGTGTGGTCATGCAGTATCTTTCAAACTGGTGGTAGAATGCATGCTGCAGTTGAATCCTAGCATGCTGCTAGGGTTCCTGGACATGTTTGGATATCACATGCTGGAGTGGCATCATTGCATGTGTTCTTTTCCAAAAACCACAATTATGCACATTGATACACACACATGAAATGACACAAGTAGATCCATTTGGTTTATGAAAAGAACACACATGCAATGACATCTAGTTGTTCCATGTGGTTTATGAAAAGAACACACATGCAATGACATCACTGGATCCATGGGGTTTATGAAATGAACGAACATGCAATGACATCTAGTGGATCCATGTGTTTTATGAAAAGAACACACATGCAATGACATCGGTGGATCCATGTGGTTTAGGAAAAGAACACCACATGCTGGAGTGGCATCATTGCATGTGTTCTTTTCCAAAACCACATTGATGCACACTAATACACACACACATCCAATGAATAGTGGATATTTGTGGTTTATGAAAAGAACACACATGCAATGACATCTAGCGGATCCATGTTGTTTATGAAAAGATCATACATGCAATGACATCTAGTAGACCATGTGGTTTATGAAAAGAACACCCATGGAATGACTCTAGTGGATTCATGTGGTTTATGAAAATAACACACATGCAATGACACTTGTGGATACATGTGGTTTATGAAAAGAACAGACATGTAATGACATCTAGTTGATCCATGTGGTTTATGAAAAGAACACACATGGAATTACTCTAGTGGATCCATGTGGTTTAGGGAAATAACACACATGCAATGACACTCGTGGATACATGTGGTTTATGAAAATAAAAGCCATGCAATGACATCTAGTGGATCCATGTGGTTTATGAAAAGAACACACATGGAATGACTCTAATGGATCCATGTGGTTTAGGAAAAGAACACACATACAATGACACTAGTGGATCCATATGGTTTATGAAAAGAACACACATGGAATGACTCTAGTGGATCCATGTGGTTTTGGGAAAGAACACACATGTAATGACACTAGTGGATACATGTGGTTTATGAAAAGAAAACACATGAAATGACACTAGTGGATCCATGTGGTTTAGGAAAAGAACACACATGCAATGACATTAGTGGATCCATCTGGTTTATGAAAAGAAGACACATGCAATGATATCTAGTTGATCCTTGTGGTTTATTAAAAGAATACACATGGAATGACTCTATTGATCCATGTGGTTTATGAAAAGAACACACATGCAATGACATATAGTGGATCCACGTGGTTTATGAAAAGAACACACATGCAATGACATCTAGTGGATCCAATTGGATCGATGTGGTTTATGAGAAGAACACCACATGTTGGAGTGGATTCATTGCATGTGTTCTTTTCCAAAACCACAATGATGCAAACTGATACACACACATCCAAAGTGGGTGTGGTGATGCAATATCTTTAAAAGTGTTGGTAGAATGCATGTTGTTGTTGAATCCTAGCATGCTGCTAGGGTTCTCGGATATAGGTTGAGACCACATGCTGGAGTGGCATCACTGCATGCTAGTAGGGTTCCTGCACCTGATTCACACTTATATACACACATCCAAGTGGGTGTGGTGATGCAGCATCTTTCAAACTAGTCGTAGAATGCATGGTGTAGTTGAATCCTAGCATGCTGCTAGGTTTCCTAGACATGGCTGGACACCACATGTTGGAGTGGCATCATTGCATGTGTTCTTTTCCGAAACAACATTGATGCACACTGATACACACACATGCAATGACACTAGTGGATCCACGTGGTTTAGGAAAATAACACACCTGCAATGACATCTAGTGTATCCACGTGGTTTATGAAAAGAACACACATGCAATGACTCTAGTGGATCGATGTGGTTTTGGAACAGAACACACGTGCAATGACATCTAGTGTATCCATGTGGTTTATGAAAAGAACACAGATGCAATGACATTTAGTGAATCCATGTGGTTATGAAAAGAACACACAAGGTTTAACCCTAGTGGATCCATATGGTTTAGGAAAAGAACACACATGCAATGACACTAGTGGATCCATGTGGTTTATAAAAAGAACACACATGCAATGACATCTAGTGGATCCATGTGATTTATGAAAAGAGCACACATGCAATGACTTCTAGTGGATCCATGTGGTTTATGAAAAGAACACACATGGAATGACTATAGTGGATCCATGTGGTTTACGAAAAGAACACACATGAAATGACATCTAGTGGATCCATGTGGTTTATGAAACGCATGCACATGGATTGACTTTAGTGGTTCCACGTGGTTTATGAAAAGAACACACATGAAATGACATCTAGTGGATCCATGTGGTTTATGAAAAGAAAACACATGCAATGACATCTAGTGAATCCATGTCGTTTATGAAAAGAACACACATGCAATGACATCTAGTGGATCCATGTGGTTTATGAAAAGAACACACATGCAATAACATCTAATGGATCCATGGGTTTTATGAAAAGAACACACATCAAATGACATCAGTGGATCCATGTGGTTTATGAAAAGAACACACATGCAATAACATCTAATGGATCCATGGGTTTTATGAAAAGAACACACATCAAATGACATCAGTGGATCCATGTAGTTTATGAAAAGAACACCACATGATGGAGTGGCATCATTGCACGTGTTCTTTTCCCAAACCACAATGATGCACACTAATACACACACACATCTAATGACTCTAGTGGATCCTTGTGGTTTATAAAAAGAACACACATGCAATGACATCTAGTGGATCCATGTGGTTTATGAAAATGACACACATGGAATGACTCTAGTGGATCCATGTGGTCTAGGAAAACAACATAGATGCAATGACATCTAGTGGATCCATGTGGTTTATGAAAATGACACACATGGAATGACATCTAGTGGAACCATGTGGTTCATGAAAAGAACACACATGGAATGGCTATAGTGGATCCATGTGGTTTATGAAAAGAACACACATGCAATGATATCTAGTGGATCCATATGGTTTATGAGAAGAACACCACATGATAGAGTGGCATCATTGCATGTGTTCTTTTCCAAAACCACAATGATGCACTCTAACACACACACACACATCCAAGTGTGTGGGTGATACATCATCTTTCAAACTGGCCTTAGAATGCATGTTGCAGTTGAATCCCAGCATGTTGCTAGGGTTCTTGGACATGGTTGGACACCACATGCTTGAGTGGAATCATTACGTGTGTTCTTTTCCTAAAACCACAATGACGCACACTAACACAGACACAGGAAATGACACTAGTGGATCCATGTGGTTTATGAGAAGAAAACCATGCAATGACATCTAGTTTTTCCATGTGGTTTATGAAAAGAACACACATGAAATGACATCTAGTGGATCCATGTGGTTTATCAAAGAAACACACATGCAATGACATCTGGTAGATCCATGTGTTTTAAGAAAAGAACACACAGGGAATGGCATGTAGTGGATCCATGTGGTTTATGAAGAGAACACAAAGGCAATGACATGTAGTGGATCCATGTGGTTTATGAAAATAACACACATGGAATGACTATAGTGTCCATGTGGTTTAGGAATATAACACACATGCAATGACATTAGTGGATCCTTGTGGTTTATGAAAAGAACACGCATGCAATGACATCTAGTGGATCCTTGTGGTTTATGAAAAGAACACACATGGAATGACTCTATTGATCCATGTGGTTTATGAAAATAACACACATGCAATGACATATAGTGGATCCATGTGGTTTATGAAAAGAACACCACATGCTGGAGTGGCTTCATTGCATGTGTTCTTTACCAAAACCACAATGATGCAAAATGATAAAGACACACATCCAAGTGGGTGTAGTGATGCAGCGTCTTTCAAATTGTTGGTAGAATGCATGTTGTAGTTGAATCCTAGCATGCTGCTAGGGTTCCTGGATATAGTTGGACACCACGTGCTGGAGTGGCATCATTGCATGCTGGTAGGGTTCCTGCACATGATTCACACTAATACAAAGACACACATGCTAGTGGGTGTGGTTATCCAACATCTTTTAAACTGGTCGTAGAATACATGTTGCAGCTGAATCCTAGCATGCTGCTAGGGTTCCTAGACATGGTTGGTCACCACATGCTGGAGTGGCAATCATTGCATGTGTTCTTTTCCAAAACCACAATTATGCACATTATACACACACATGCAATGACACTAGTGGATCCATGTGGTTTAGGAAAAGAACACACATGCAATGACATCTAGTGTATCCATGTGGTTTATGAAAAGAACACACATGCAATGACATTAGTGGATCCATGTGGTTTATGAAAAGAACACACGTGGATTGACTCTAGTGGATTTATATGGTTTAGGAAAAGAACACACATGCAATGACACTAGTGGATCCATGTTGTTTATGGAAAGAACACACATGCAATGACATCTAGTGGATCCATGTGGTTTATGAAAAGAACACACATGCAATGACATTAGTAGATCCATGTGGTTTATGAAAAGAACACACATGCAATGGCATCTAGTGGATCCATGTGGTTTATGAAAAGAACACACATGCAATAACATCTAATGGATCCATGGGTTTTATGAAAAGAACACACATCAAATGACATCAGTGGATCCATGTGGTTTATGAAAAGAACACACATGCAATAACATCTAATGGATCCATGGGTTTTATGAAAAGAACACACATCAAATGACATCAGTGGATCCATGTGGTTTATGAAAAGAACACCACATGATGGAGTGGCATCATTGCACGTGTTCTTTTCCCAAACCACAATGATGCACACTAATACACACACACATCTAATGACTCTAGTGGATCCTTGTGGTTTATAAAAAGAACACACATGCAATGACATCTAGTGGATCCATGTGGTTTATGAAAATGACACACATGGAATGACTCTAGTGGATCCATGTGGTTTAGGAAAACAACACAGATGCAATGACATCTAGTGGATCCATGTGGTTTATGAAAATGATACACATGGAATGACATCTAGTGGAACCATGTGGTTCATGAAAAGAACACACATGGAATGGCTGTAGTGGATCCATGTGGTTTATGAAAAGAACACACATGCAATGATATCTAGTGGATCCATGTGGTTTATGAGAAGAACACCACATGCTAGAGTGGAATCATTGCATGTGTTCTTTTCCAAAACCAGAATGATGCACTCTAACACACACACACACACATCCAAGTGTGTGGGGTGATACAGCATCTTTCAAACTGACCTTAGAATGCATGTTGCAGTTGAATCCCAGCATGTTGCTAGGGTTCTTGGACATGGTTGGACACCACATGCTTGAGTGGAATCATTACGTGTGTTCTTTTCCTAAAACCACAATGACGCACACTAACACAGACACAGGAAATGACACTAGTGGATCCATGTGGTTTATGAAAAGAAAACCATGCAATGACATCTAGTTTTTCCATGTGGTTTATGAAAAGAACACACATGAAATGACATCTAGTGGATCCATGTGGTTTATCAAAGAAACACACATGCAATGACATTTGGTAGATCCATGTGTTTTAAGAAAAGAACACACATGGAATATCATGTAGTGGATCCATGTGGTTTATGAAGAGAACACAAAGGCAATGACATGTAGTGGATCCATGTGGTTTATGAAAATAACACGCATGGAATGACTATAGTGTCCATGTGGTTTAGGAATATAACACACATGCAATGACATTAGTGGATCCTTGTGGTTTATGAAAAGAACACGCATGCAATGACATCTAGTGGATCCTTGTGGTTTATGAAAAGAACACACATGGAATGACTCTATTGATCCATGTGGTTTATAAAAATAACACATATGCAATGACATATAGTGGATCCATGTGGTTTATGAAAAGAACACCACATGCTGGAGTGGCTTCATTGCATGTGTTCTTTACCAAAACCACAATGATGCAAAATGATACAGACACACATCCAAGTGGGTGTAGTGATGCAGGGTATTTCAAACTGTTGGTAGAATGCATGTTGTAGTTGAATCCTAGTATGCTGCTAGGGTTCCTGGATATAGTTGGACACCACATGCTGGAGTGGCATCATTGCATGCTGGTAGGGTTCCTACACATGATTCACACTAATACAAAGACACACATGCAAGTTGGTGTGGTGATGCAACATCTTTCAAACTGGTCGTAGAATACATGTTACAGCTGAATTCTAGCATGCTGCTAGGGTTCCTAGACATGGTTGGACACCACATGCTGGAGTGGCATCATGGCATGTGTTCTTTTCCAAAACCACAATTATGCACATTATACACACACATGCAATGACACTAGTGGATCCATGTGGTTTAGGAAAAGAACACACATGCAATGACATCTAGTGTATCCATGTGGTTTATGAAAAGAATACACATGTAATGACATTAGTGGATCCATGTGGTTTATAAAAAGAACACACATGGATTGACTCTAGTGGATTTATATGGTTTAGGAAAAGAACACACATGCAATGACACTAGTGGATCCATGTTGTTTATGAAAAGAACACACATGCAATGACATCTAGTGGATCCATGTGGTTTATGAAAAGAACACACATGGAATGACATTAGTAGATCCATGTGGTTCATGAAAAGAACACACATGCAATGGCATCTAGTGGATCCATGTGGTTTATGAAAAGAACACACATGCAATAACATCTAATGGATCCACGTGGTTTATGAAAAGAACACACATGGAATGACTCGAGTGGATCCATGTGGTTTCTGAAAAGAACACATATGCAATGACATCTAGTGGATCAATGTGGTGTATGAAAAGAACACACATGGATTGACTTTAGTGGATCCATATGGTTTATGAAAAGAACACACAGGCAATGACATCTAGTTGTTCCATGTGGTTTATGAAAGGAACACACACGCAATGACATCTAGTGGAACCATGTGGTTTATGAAAAGAACACACATGCAATGACATCAGTAGATCCATGTGATTTATGAAAAGAACACACATGAAATGGCATCTAGTGGATCCATGTGGTTTATGAAAAGAACACACATGCAATGACATCTAGTGGATCCATGTGTTTTATGAAAAGAACTCACATAAAATGACATCATTGGATCCATGTGGTTTATGAAAAGAACACCACATGCTAGAGTGGCATCATTGCACGCGTTCTTTTCCAAACCACAATGATGCACACTGATACACACACACATCCAAGTGAGTGTGGTGATGGAGCATCTTTCAAACTATCCTTAGAATGCATGTTGTAGTTGAATCCTAGCATGCTGCTAGAGTTCCTGGACATGGTTGGAGACCACATGCTGGAGTGGCATCATTGCATGTGTTCTTTTCCTAAAACCACAATCATGCACACTAACACATACACACATCCAAGTGGGTGTGGTGATGCAGTATCTTTCAAACTGTTGGTAGAATGCATGATGCAGTTGAATCCTAGCAAGCTGCTAGGGTTCCTGGACATGTTTGGACACCACATGCTGGAGTGGCATCATTGCATGGATCCATGTGGTTTATGAAAAGAACACACATGGAATGACATCTAGTGGATCCATGTGGTTTATGAAGAGAACACAAATGCAATGACATCTAGTGGATCCATGTGGTTTATGAAAAGAACACACATGCATTGACATCTAGTGGTTCCATGTGGTTTATGAAAAGAACACACATGCAATGACATCTAGTGCATCCATGTGGTTTACGAAAATAACACACATGCAATGACATCTAGTGGATCCATGTGGTTTATGAAAAGAACACACATGCAATGACATCTAGTGGATCCTTGTGGTTTATGAAAAGAACACACATGCAATGACATTAGTGGATCCATGTGGTTTATGAAATGAATGCACATGCAATGACATCTGGTGGATCCATGTGTTTTATGAAAAGAACAGACATCCAATGACATAAGTGGATCCATGTGGTTTATGACAAGAACACCACATGCTGGAGTGGCATCATTGCATGTGTTCTTTTCCAAAACCACAATGATGCACACTAATACACACACACACATCCAATGACTAGTGGATCTATGTGGTTTATGAAAAGAACACACATGCAATGACATCTAGTGGATCCATGTTGTTTATGAAAAGAACATACATGCAATGACATCTAGTAGATCCATGTGGTTTATGAAAAGAACACACCTGGAATTACTCTAGTTGATCCATGTGGTTTAGGGAAATAACACATGCAAGGCCACTAGTGGATACATGTGGTTTATGAAAAGAACACACATGCAATGACATTTAGTGGATCCATGTGGTTTATGAAAAGAACACACATGGAATGACTCTAATGGATCCATGTGGATTAGGAAAAGAACACACATACAATGACACTAGCGGATCCATATGGTTTATGAAAAGAACATAAATGGAATTAATCTAGTGGATCCATGTGGTTTAGGAAAATAACACAAATGCAATGACATCAGTGGATCTATGTGGTTTATGAAAAGAACACACATGCGGTGACATCTAGTGGATCCATGCGGTTTATGAAAACAACACACATGAAATGACTGTATTGTTCCATGTGGTTTACGAAAAGAACATACATGCAATGACATCTAGTGGATCCATGTGGTTTATAAAAAAACACATGCAATGACATCTAGTGGATACATGTGGTTTATGAAAAGAACACAAATGGAATGACATCTAGTGGATCCATGTGGTTTATGAAGAGAACACAAAAGCAATGACATCTAGTAGATCCATGTGGTTTATGAAAACAAGACACATGCAATAACATCTAGTGGTTCCACGTGGTTTATGAAAAGAACACACATGAAATGACATCTAGTGGATCTATGTGGTTTATGAAAAGAAAACACATGAAATGACATCTAGTGGATCCATGTTGTTTATGAAAAGAACACACATGCAATGACATCTAGTGGATCCATGTGGTTTATGAAAAGAACACACATGCATTGACATTAGTAGATCCATGTGGTTTATGAAAAGAACACACATGCAATGGAATCTAGTGGATCCATGTGGTTTATGAAAAGAACACACATGCAATAACATCTAATGGATCCATAGGTTTTATGAAAAGAACACACATCAAATGACATCAGTGGATCCATGTGGTTTATGAAAAGAACACCACATGATGGAGTGGCATCATTGCACGTGTCCTTTTCCCAAACCAAAATGATGCACACTAATACACACACACATCCAATGACTCTAGTGGATCCTTGTGGTTTATAAAAAGAACACACATGCAATGACATCTAGTGGATCCATGTGGTTTATGAAAATAACACACATGGAATGACTCTAGTGGATCCATGTGGTTTAGGAAAACAACACAGATGCAATGACATCTAGTGGATCCATGTGGTTTATGAAAATGACACACATGGAATGACATCTAGTGGAACCATGTGGTTCATGAAAAGAACACACATGGAATGGCTATAGGGGATCCATGTGGTTTATGAAAAGAACACACATGCAATGATATCTAGTGGATCCATGTGATTTATGAGAAGAACACCACATGCTAGAGTGGCATCATTGCATGTGTTCTTTTCCAAAACCACAATGATGCACTCTAACACACACACACACACATCCAAGTGTGTGGGGTGATACAGCATCTTTCAAACTGACCTTAGAATGCATGTTGCAGTTGCATCCCAGCATGCTACTAGGGTTCTTGGACATGGTTGGACACCACATGCTTGAGTGGAATCATTACGTGTATTCTTTTCCTAAAACCACAATAACACACACTAACACAGATACAGGAAATGACACTAGTGGATCCATGTGGTTTATGAAAAGAAAACCATGCAATGACATCTAGTTTTTCCATGTGGTTTATGAAAAGAACACACATGAAATGATATCTAGTGGATCCATGTGGTTTATCAAAGAAACACACATGCAATGACATCTGGTAGATCCATCTGTTTTAAGAAAAGAACACACATGGAATGGCATGTAGTGGATCCATGTGGTTTATGAAGAGAACACAAAGGCAATGACATCTAGTGGATCCATGTGGTTTATGAAGAGAACACACATGCAATGAAATCTAGTGGTTCCATGTGGTAGATGAAAAGAACAGACATGCAATGACATCTAGTGGATCCATGTGGTTTATGAAAAGAACACACATGCAATGACATCAACTGGATCCATGTGGTTTATGAAAAGAACACACATGTGATGACATTAATGGATCCATGTGGTTTATGAAAATAACACACATGCAATGACATCAGTGGATCCATGTGGTTTATGAAATGAACGCACATGCAATGGCATCTTGTGGATCCATGTGGTTTATGAAAAGAGCACACATACAATGACATCTAGTGGATCCATGTGTTTTATGAAAAGAGCACACATGCAATGACATCAGCGGATCCATGTGGTTTATGAAAAGACCACATGATGGAGTGGCATCGTCATGGCATGTGTTCTTTTCCAAAAACACAATGATCCACACTAATACACACACACACACATCCAATGACTCTAGTGGATCCATGTGGTTTATGAAAAGAACACACATGCAATGACATCTAGTGGATCCATGCGGTTTATGGAAAGGACACACATGCAATGGCATCTAGTGGATCCATATGGTTTTTGAAAATAACATACATGGAATGACTCTAGTGGATCCATGTGGTTTTACGAAAGAACACACATGCGATGAGACTAGTGGATACATGTGGTTTATGAAAAGAACACATATGCAATGACATCTAGTTGATCCATGTGGTTTATGGAAAGAACACACATAGAATGACTCTAGTGGATTCATGTGGTTTAGGAAAAGAACACACATGCAATGAAACTAGTGGATCCATGTGGTTTATGAAAAAGCACACATGCAATGACATCTAGTGGATCCATGTGGTTTATGAAAATAACACACATGGAATGACTCTAGTGGATCCATGTGGTTTAGGAAAATAACAGACATGCAATGACATTAGTGGATCCATGTGGTTTATGAAAAGAACACACATGCAATGAAAACTAGTGGATCCTTGTGGTTTATAAAAAGAACACACATGCAATGACATATAGTGGATCCATGTGGTTTATGAATAGAACACACATGCAATGACATCTAGTGGATCCATTTGGATCCATGTGGTTTACGAGAAGAACACCACATGCTGGAGTGGCCTCATTGCATGTGTTCTTTCCCAAAATCACAATGATCCAAACTGATACACACACGTCTAAGTGGGTGTGGTGATGCAGTATCTTTCAAATTTTTGGTAGAATGCATGTTAAAGTTGAATCCTAGCATGCTGCAAGGGTTCCGGGATATAGTTGGACACCACATGCTGGAGTGGCATCATTGCATGATGGTAGGGTTCCTGCACATGATTCACATTGATACACACACACATATCCAAGTGGGTGTGGTGATGCAGCATCTTTCAAATTGGTTGTAGAATTCATGCTGCAGTTAAATCCTAGCATGCTGCTCGGGTTCCAAGACATGGTTGGACACCAAATGCTAGAGTGGCATCATTGCATGCGTTGTTTTCCAAAACCACAATGATGCACACTGATACACACACACATGCAATGAAACTAGTGTTTACATGTGGTTTAGGAAAAGAACACACATGCAATGACATCTAGTGTATCCATGTGGTTTACGAAAAGAACACATATGCAATGACTCTAGTGGATCGATGTGGTTTTGGAAAACAACACACATGCAATGACATCTAGTTGATCCATGTGGATTATGAAAAGAACACACATGGAATGACTCTAGTGGATCCATGTGGTTTAGGAAAAGAACACACATGCAATGAAACTAGTGGATTCATGTGGTTTATGAAAAAGCACACATGACATGACATCTAGTGGATCCATGTGGTTTATGAAAATAACACACATGGAATGACTCTAGTGGATCCATGTGGTTTAGGAAAATAAGAGACATGCAATGACATTAGTGGATCCATGTGGTTTGTGAAAATAACACACATGCAATGACATCTAGTGGATCCTTGTGGTTTATGAAAAGACCACACATGCAATGGCATTTAGTGGATCCATGTGGTTTATGAAAAGAACACGCATGCAATGACATCTAGTGGATATAATTGGATCCATGTGGTTTATGAGAAGAACTCCACGTGCTGGAGTGGCCTCATTGCATGTGTTCTTTTCCAAAATCACAATGATGCAAACTGAAACACACACATCCAAGTGGGTGTGGTGATGCAGCATCTTTCAAACTGTTCATAGAATGCATGGTGTAGTTGAATCCTATCATGCTGCTAGGGTTCCGGGATATAGTTGGACACCACATGCTAGAGTGGCATCATTGCATGCTGGTAGGGTTCCTGCACATGATTCACACTGAGACACACACACATCCAAGTGGGTGTGGTGATGAAGCATCTTTCAAATTGGTTGTAGAATGCATGCTACAATTAAACCCTAGCACGCTGCTAGGGTTCCTAGATATGGTTGGACACCACATGCTGGAGTGGCATCATTGCATGTGTTCTTTTCCAAAACCACAATGATGCACACTGATACACACACATGCAATGAAACTAGTGGATCCATTTGGTTTAGGAAAAGAACACACATGCAATGACATCTAGTGTATCAATGTGGTTTATTAAAAGAACACACATGCAATGACTCTAGTGGATCGATGTGGTTTTGAAAAAGAACACACATGCAATGACATCTAGTGAATCCATGTGGTTTATGAAAAGAACATACATGCAATGACATCTAGTGGATCCATGTGGTTTATGAAAAATAAAAAACATGGAATGACTCTAGTGGATCCATGTTGTTTAGGGAAATAACACGCATGCAATGCCACTAGTGGATACATGTGGTTTATGAAAATAACACAGATGTAATAACATTTAGTGGATCCATGTGGTTATAAAAGGAACACACATGGATTGACTCTAGTGGATCTATATGGTTTAGGAAAAGAACACACATGCAATGACACTAGTGGATCCATGTGGTTTATGAAAATAACACACATGCAATGACATCTTGTGGATCCATGTGGTTTATGAAAAGAACACAAACGGAATGACTGTAGTGCATCCATGTGGTTTAGGAAAAGAACACACATGCAATGACATATAGTGGGAGAATATCATTTTGCGGCCCGAAAGTTGGGGTGGCCAGGCAAGGCGGTACCCGAGTTCCCTGATATCAGCTGCGACGACTATAGTTGGCGTGCCAAATACTCAGAGGGTCTTTTTCGGCACGAATTCAACTTTACGTTTCAATACAAAAAATCAGGCTAATGGCCGTCAAGTGAGGCCCCCCTGTCATCTTTCGTCGTTATGTCGCTGCCGTCGTCGCTTCCATGTAGGCTGCCATGAAGGCTTGCAGCGTTGGCGCATGCATCCTTTACGCGTTTTCTTCTTCCTCTGGGGCGGCAATCTATGTTCGCGACCATGGCGCGGAGCTAGGACTTGGACAAACCTTCTCGTCCCGTTCTCCTCCCCATCCCGATTCAGAGCTCGCTCTCACCATGACCGCACCATTGGCACGGCGCGGGGACGGGAATTCATTCCCGGGTGAGATCTGTCACCATGCCGACCATGCTCGGTCCTGTTGGTCTCCTCCAGAATCCGAGCTTGCCGTCGCCGTGGTCGCACACGCACTAGCCACGGCGCCTTCCTCTCCGAACCCCAAAGCCACATCCACCCAATTCGGCACAATGCCAACAAGGTGAAAATGCATCAAGTTTTCTTCTTGTGATTGTAGAAAAACATCTATGTACCATGGCCGTAGCATACTCTAACAATGTACACATATATTGTTTACTAGATTTTCATTTGAAATTAGTAGCTCCGTGATGACGAAACATAGAGAACATAAATGGAATGACGATGACGACCATGTTCTGTACTTTGCATTGCATCAACAAGTGCTCACTGACGAAGCAAGTTACCAAGAGAGTGGAGTTAATCAGCCATTGCCAAAAAATATGTGAACAAATCAATGAGTGATTCAATGGAAATAAGCACAGAAAAGCTAGATCCATGTCATCAATCATCAATAGGTGGCACATTCTAGTGATGCGTTCAAATGCGTACATGATGCATCATTTGCTTGAAGTGGTTGTTATCCTGAGCAAAAATGCCTGGTATGCACATTACATTTGTGTGTTCTATGTTGCAATTCTGTTGTTATGGGCGTGGAAAGAAAAGCTGGGCTTCACTGAATATTACACAGTTAGGCCTAACTTAGTCTTACACAAATAAGCACAGCTTAGTCTTTACACACACAAGCGTAACTAATGATAAAGATAAAGGAAAATGGTTCATCGGATCTGCCAGTATGAGCACTAGGTCCCTGGAGCTGGTGGTATCGTCGAAACGAACCAGAATGCTGCGTTTGGCCATCTTTAATTCTCCTTCAAATAGTACGACCCCACTGATGAGCCAATTGTAGGCCCCCTCCCCCCGACGTGGATTCGGCTCCAGGTCGGATCTGGAGTGTCAACATGATAGGCGCGTGAGTGTGCAACAAACACACAGTCTGCTATCAACACTGGAAGTGCTGGCACCTCAGCAACAACACCAGCATGTACTTCCTAGACTCCGGCAGCAGCCTCAGCAGGTATTTCGTCAGCTTCACCACCAGCAGCATTAGCAAGTATTTCGTCAGCTTCACCAGCAGCAGCATCACCAAGTATTTCGTCAGCTTCACCAGGAGCAGCAGAAGCTAGTTCTTCGTCAGCTCCACCACCACCACCACCAGCAGCATCAGGGGCCAGGGTTGCCTAAGCAATTACAGGTTCAACAGTTCCAAGGGCTCCAACAAAGAAAGGGTAGTTGATCCCAAGAAACATAGATTGTCCCTTCAGATTTTGACTCTGCTCCAGACTTGCTCTACTGGGTCTTCGGATGGGCATGCGGACCTCGAGAAAACGTGACACCGCAGCGATGGGTATGAAGAAAGTTGTGTCCCCATATGTTCTATTGTATCACCAACGCTGTTTAGTGCTCCCCTGATATGAATCCACAAGAGTTCATCATCCTGTTTCGTGTTGTCTCCGAGAGGTGCCAGGAACCAGCGTCGTGTCCCAAGTTCAGCATCTGCTACTGCATCTTCGATGACCGGAGCTGGAATGATGTGCAGGGCTACGTGGATACCTGCGTGTTACTAACAGTGAGTAAACAGAATTTTGAATGGGATTTACATGCTATATGACACCATGACTCACCCCAAATGGAAGGCTCCCAAACACGCACGTCGCCGCTAGGTTCAGTGACCGCATAAATGCGTTGCGGTCTGTACGAAGAGTAGCCGTAGGTGAAGACGGCGTCGACATACTTCTCCGGCCACAGGAAGTCGTCGCGCAAGACTATCCATTCCTTGTCTTCTGGGCATCTAATGAATGTGATTGCCTTGTCGAACACCGCTAAGAGTTCATACTCCCAGTTCTTCCACGCCCCCTCCTGCGGTTTATGTGGGAGCTGTACCTTCACGAGGTCAAGTTCTGCCATGTTGAACCTGTAAGCGAATTCGGAAATGGGCGGCGGCCACCCGCTGTTGAATGCAGTAATGCCGACACCCTTCAAAGATGGCACTGCAAGTCTCTCTGATCTGTAGCCATTTTTTAGAGTCCAAGTATTGCCATCCTGTGATAAAAGGACCAGCCACTCGCCGTTGCCACTAAATCTGAGATTGGTTGGATAATTGCACCATACCTCAACCAGACCCGCATGATTATTTTTGTCAACCGAACCAAACCCAAATGCATTGAATGTTGTTGTCAGTCCAACCAAAACCAAACCCAATTCTTTTTCCACCCAACCCAAACTGTACCCACTGCACACCCACAGGTTGAAACCATTTGTTGAAGTGGTTTTATAACCGTTTGTACTGTAAGCAGGAACCATACAGTTTCTGAACCATCATAAAGAATTGGAACCATACACACAGGTTTATATTTATTCGAGAGCTCATACACACATACACACGGGTGCATAATAATTCCTACTGCATGGACAAGCTTTGAGAGCACATACACACATGTACAGGTACACACATACACACAGGTTTGCATTTATTTGAGAGCACATACATAGGTTTTCATTTGTTCATGACATGAACAAGCTTCCAGTAGTCCTCAAATTCATCCATGGTCTATGTCAAATTCATATTAACCTGACATGGCATTTACATTAAGCATATCAGTATAACATTCATCAGATGCTAGCAGAACTTAATGAATTATTATGCATGGTGCCTTCACACGAAACATTAACTTTACAAAGGAAGAAATGTAAACTAATAAAATACACTTAACAAGATGTCCATAATTCAACTCGTACAAGGGCATGAACAATAGCTAAACCCTGCTACAGAATCATCATACTCCAAACAAGCCATCAGGAAACTTCAAAATTATGGAGAACAAATTAGCCTTGTTTTCATATAAGCTACACATCAGCTATAATGTGTTTAGAAAATCAACTTGTTTTCTTATAACCTACAGATTGAAAAACTCTAAGAAAACACACATAAGGGATACCAGATCAGAAAACACACATAAGGGATACCAGATCAGAAAACACACATAAGGGATACCAGATGGATAACTCCATATACAAAAGACAATGGTTGATCTGTAGATATTCGCGCAGTAGGAAGAAGTACTGAAAATAAGATGAATCATTTGTTGTACAATATACAATAGACCATGGTTTATCTACAAAGCCAATACAAGCAAGCAGTCTCACCCAGCAAACCATAATACACTCCTAAATATGTCCTTACTCCAGAGACACTTTCTAATAGATAGTTTACTTAGGAAAATACAAATATTGTTAGGCATATCCATGTTCCTTTCATTTCTTCATGAAATTATGAAAGCACAAAACAGAACTTTACTTTGGAATATAACGTTAAAGAACAGAATTTTACTTAGGAAAACACAAAGCTAAATCAGTTATCTGTAACAGCCAAAGCTTGTTGTGAAATTATGACAGCAGAAGCTTGATGGACAAAGAACAATGTATTTAAAGGTAATACTATACACTATACTGACCAAAGATACTAGACTATACTATCATAGATGAACTACATGAACTACACATACCTAGGATACTATAGAGCCTTCTAGATCTATCCCTCATGTCCTTGTCCTGCAAAGGAAGCAAATAATTAATTTAAAGGTACATCACCACCACTATACTACTACACTACAAGTTTTATATATTGCAATGCAACAACATTAATAAATTCACATGCACTATACCTTCATCATTTTTTGGAATGTATAACCAATCTTTAGCACAAACAAGAGCTTTTAACATATCCGGGGTTAATGAGCTTCTACCGTCTCCAAGTATCCTACCACCAAAACTGAAAGCAGATTCAGATGCCACTGTGCTGAGAGGAATTGCAAGAAAATCACGGGCCATAGATGACAATATGGGAAAATTTTCAGCACGCCTTTTCCACCAAGCACAAACATCAAAGTCAGGCGTGTCCTCCTCACATGATTCCTCCAATTATGTGTCAAGCTTGGACTTGCGCACATGTGACCTACAACGAGACTTGTGCTGCGCAAACTCTTCTTCTAACTTTCTTTTCCCTGCAGTAGGTGATCCAATGGTGGTATTGCCTTGACTAGGAGGTGTCGAGGATGTAGTGCTTGTTGGTGCAAGTAGCTCATATTCCTTCACATATTTTTTCACCCAATCTAGAGCAATATCCACTTGCTTAGAAATCAGCTCATCATTTGAAGACACCTTGCTATAAAAGAAATCCAAGTAGTCCTCATTCCTCCTGGGATCCAGGAATGTAGCAACGACAAGTGCAATGCTATGCTCAGTGTCCTTGATTTTTCTAGGACGATTAGGATCTGCATTCTCATTTTCCTTCTCCTCGGGATCCCAATATTTATCCAGATTTGGTAGCATCATAGTTGCTAGTTCCTTCAACACATCAGATGTTTGCCAACCCGGATCTTTTAGTGCATGGCGAATACAGAGCACAACCGGCAAAAATTTCTGCGCAGTTGGCTTCCTATGGGCTGAAACAGTTAAGGTAAGCTCTTCAAAAGCTTTAAGAAATTCACTAATAGCTTCTGCCTTATTCCATTCTGTCTCCCTAGGAGAAACTTCAAACTTTACCATCCGCATAACTAGTAAGGAAAGATTAACTTTGGATACAAAACTTTACCATAAGCTCACGATAGACTTTTGGATCAAACACAAACACGGCTTCAGATGGTTTGTTTTTCATGGTTGACAGAAACCTATTCCTGCAGGCATCATCAATTGATCGATAAAACTCTGCAATATGGGATCTCAAACTACTAGTCCCAAACTTGGCCTGAAGTTCTGCTCTACAATATTTGCACATGGCCTTCAGATCACCATCCACGGCAACCAGATCTTGTTCATAGTACTCCCATACCTTGGACCTTCTTCCACGTGGTACTTGAGTTATATCCTCATCCATAGAATCAAGACTCTTTGGACCATCCGAGCTAGACATGACTAGATAGCAGGAGATAGGTCCAGCAGTGATATTCTTTCAACAATCGGACCACCTCAACTTTAAGCACACACTGCACAGAATATACAAATAAAAAAAATAAGGACAGAGTTAAGGATAGACTTAGAGTGCAATAAATTTTGTATTTCTTCAAGAAATTGACAGCACAGAACAAAATTTTACTTAGGAATATAAGGTTAAAGAACAGAATTTTATTTAGAAATATAAGGTTAAAGAACATAACTTGACTTCGGAAAACACAAAGCTACCTCAGTTATATATAGTAGTTGAGAGATTGCATTTCTTGGCACATAATATGGTAATATCTTCTTGAAACAACCAAGGTCATGTACTACTGTAGGTATCATATATGGAGACTCAAGAAGAAGGCCCAAGGTCATGTGCTTAATTTTGCTCTGAATTTGCCAGAAGAACAGTGTTAATTTTATTGCCACATAAAAAGTTCTACTACACTACACATGTCTCATACAAGCTTCAGAAACAAGTCACGGTTGTTCCTTCCTCCACCATGGGGGCAAGGAGGACGCCAGAAACCTTGTCAGGTCGTTTGAACTGTACAGACTACAGTTACATATGAACATACAAGGGGAAGACCTCTGAAGCTCTGGACATTATTGCTCTGTTTCTTCTTCTCCTGCTAGCAAACATTTTAGTTTTCCTCCTGTCCACTGTTCGTGAGGGTTGCTCTGGACACTATTTTCACGATCGCGTGCAGGTTGTAAAGGGCACGACCACATCAGAAGGTCCATGGAAGGCCCTGGGTTGGGTACCATGATTGGGATTTGGATCTAACCTAACAAGATTACAAGAACCAACATCTTCTTTTAATCCTAACGCTATAGTGATGTCTAACTAGTACTCCTATATGATCATGGAATTAATCTTTCAATTAAGCGCTATATACCACACCAATTTCACCGGCGGCAGACCAAGAAGAAGTAGGATAGGAAGGGCACGGACCTGTACGAGCTCCGGCTTGATGAGGCGAACGTGGACGATCTCCCACTTGTCGAGCCAATCTCCTCCGGCGCAGCCACCAGCGTTGTAAAGTCCTCTCCCTGCCGGCCGAAAAGCTGCTCCTATGGCACCGTGAAATCCCCGAGGACGAACAGGTCGAGGATCTCCTCGTAGTCGCTCGCACTGCAGTAGCCGGAGAAGATCCCTCCTCCGCCTTTGTCACCATCTCTAAAGGAGATGAGCAGCAAGTCGAGGTAGGGGATGCCGTCGAGCGATAGTGAGGATACAGGCAGCAGGTCGAGGGTAGGGGATGGACTACGGAGTAGGCGGCGGCCATGCCGTCGAGCGATAGGAAGGGGAAGGGCCTAGTGCAGACCTAGAACCGATACCAGGAACCGGTTATGAAACCACAGTTTAGCCTGTTTGGACCTACAACCATCGGACCCATACCCAACTACAACCAAACCAGTTTTTTGGAGGACGCGAACTGAACTAAACCAAACCTGGAGCCAGCCTGTTAGAATCCGAACTAAATAAGCCCACATGGAAAGCTGACCCATTACACCCAGGTTTTTTAAAACTATTCTCATATTTAGTTGCCACCCACACAGTTTTGGTCATCTTCCATTTCCGTCTCTTCTTCTTCCTTGATATTCACCAGTACTGATCCGGACCAATTATCCAGTAGCATAAGTTTTGCATGAATATTCTGCAGAGTTTGTTGTCAGTTGGTACAATAAACTAGCATGGATTCCATTGCAGATACAATTTGACAACTGGGCCTTTAGATTAAAGTACACAAAATATCGCCTAAATACGAGTGTCTCCTCAGATATCGCCTAAATTGTGTCTGTGTCACTACGAAGATACTCAATATATGGAGTAGTAGCAGAGCCCCTAGAACAAACTCCTGACGATGATCATAATTAAACAGCTCGGGGCATAACAACCTTAAATTGTCTAATCTGTTTGTTTTTATTTTAGGAAACAGAATATCACCTAGCAGGCATTCCATTGCAAAATCGAAATTGCCAACTCGTCTATCACCTAAAGTAAGACTGTGTCACTATGAAAATACCAGGATATCAGGTATGAGCAGAGCTTCCGCTGTACAGAATAGTCTTAAATGGTTCGATTTGTTCAAACCGCGCGTGCACACAACACGTTCGACGAAAGGAACATAGGATTCCAATGAGAGTTCAGCACATACAATGATATGACTGAACGAATAAGCTAGATAATGGAACTTACGTGGCCATCGCGGTTGTCTGGCCATTTGCTTTTAGCGGGGTAAAGAAGACCTGGCGTGCCGAACGGTTGTTCGTCCATGTTCCGCATCATCACGCGGTAGCTAAGGATGTAGCGAGCGAGGCGGCCGGCTGAGATGATGTCCAACTCCGAGGCGATCCTTTGCACGTTTGTGGCGCTAAGGTTCGGCCATCCCCAATCCTCGAGGTAGCGGTCGCCCTAGCCATCTGCGTCATCGTCGCATGCCTTTCGCTTCAGCCTGCTACTACCCCAAGCTCTACCCATCGCGGAAAATGGAGTCTGGAATCCGGTAGATTAATGGAGGCGTTGTGATAAGGAGGCGGATGGATTCAAGAGGGGGTGGAATCAGGGATGGAGGCAGTTGTTCGAGTGGGGAGTGAATCTGCAAGGAACCGCCGCCGCTGCCAGTTCTCGTCCGCGTGGAAGAAAAGAAGGGAGGGGGCGTAATTATTGAGGGTGGGCACCGGAACTGTCTAGAGGAAGTGAAAAAATAAATCATAAAAGGGAAATATGCGGCCCGCCTATCAGTGAGTGAAGGTCAGCACGCACAAACGTGCCTACGTTTGAATTGATTCCACCGCATGCAAGTGTCACAGAACAAATTTTAGGAAGTGCTAGCGTCAACGTGTAAAACCACCGTTTTTCGCCACCTTCACCCTACTACGAACGGTCATGCACCATTCCAGATATTGGTAAGGGCTGTTCCAATCTTTCACTTCTCCGTCTCATTTCCTCCTCCACGGCCTCATCGCCTTTCTCCTCCACGGCCTCATCCATTTCCTCCACCACCGCATCACCCTCTTCCTCCGTATCATTTCCCTCTTGCCTGTAGTCATGGATGTTCCGGACGGCCGAAACGACGGCAGGCAAGAAACTGCGCACTTCGACATCGAAGTACATGGCGGGAAGAAGATCGATGTCGTCTACACCACCGACCCTCGGACGGTGAGGAACACTCTGAATAATTACACGAGTTGGTTGCAGTTCGAAGAAAACAGGTTCGTAGGTCTCGACCTCGAGTACAGCCGCGATCACCGTAGGATCGCCGTGGTGCAACTCTACGTGAAGGGGCACGTCCTCGTATACCAGCCTTTTTGCGAGAAGGGGGCTGACGGGATATGGTAGACTTTGCTGTCTTTTTGTTCCTGAACCATCTGTTTGCAAAAGTTATTTCTATATTATTTGTCTGAATTCATTTTCATGTAGGTGGGGCGAAAGCATTAGGGATCTGTTTCATGACTTTCTCGTGAACCAGCACATATAATTTACCAGTGTTGACATCATGAATGACAGTAAACTGCTTGAAAGCCCGACTGTCAACATTAGAATCCCATATGAGTGCAAAGTGGACATCCAGGAAATTTATTGGATCCTAGGGACGAAGGGCGGGAAGACCGGGATGGCCGCTCTTACCTCCGAACTCATCGACCCGTGGTACGCTGACATGAAGGACAGATTGCCGAGATGTTCGTGGAGGCGTTTAGGGCACGATTACTGGGAGGATAAGCCACTTTCTGAACTTGGTTTCTGAAGTACGCTGCAATTGACAGGTATGTTAGCCACGAGTTGTACCGCCAGATTGTAAAATCTCCTTCCAAGTGTCGCATCATTGAACCACCACCAAGGCAGGTTGTTTGTCCCAGATGCCGGAGTGTAGATGAATCTACAAACCGAGGCAAGCGACCGAAGGCATCCTGGGATCGGTTGCCTTCTCCAACAGGCTGGGATGTAGACTATTAGTGCATGATTGTTGTGTTTATGAAAACATGTCATTTCATAAGTACACTATGTGAGCAATTACGAACTGCTGTGTATTACCTTTGTCAAACTATAATCTGGTTTATGACTGTATCCTTCTCTATAATCTGGGTTTGGTTATGAGTTATGAATATATCACACCTTATGAATGTCAGTCCTGGATTCTGCCGCATGCAAATGGCATAGACAGAATTTGTAAGAATGAATGTTGAGCATACAAAAGGGGGAATGTAATTCATACAGGTTAAGTAGCTAATAGCACAGAGATCATACGAGCTTGGTTCTTACACACAGAATGCTTAGAAAATACATGCGAGATAAAATACAGGCGAGATAAAACTAGGAACAAAATGCGAAACTAGTAGTGGTAAACAGCACACTCACCCACCCGCCAGATCCTGTTGAGCATCTCGTAGCAGACATACGCGTCCCAGGCTGCGTACTTGATCGCATCGTAATCCAGGTGCCTCCACTCCCATCGTTCGTGCAGGTGCTTCAGGAACTCGATTTTCATGCCGGCGTACTCGCAGTCGATGATGTCGGAAGCGAGTCTAGCCATGCCGACTTTCCCTGTACCGCCATCCGGGTACCTCCAAAAACGTTGGAGATCGAGATCCCGTTCTAGATTTGGAGTGTCGTTCTTGTTGTCGACGCTGGCGAAGTAGATCTCTCTCCTGTGTAGGAACTCGTGAAGCCCCGGGCATACATATTTGGCCCTACATACGTGATATAGTAGGTAGTGGTTGCGCATGGACAGCTACAAAAGCGCCATCCTCTTCCTATTTCTGGTATACTCGAGGTCAAGGCCGACGATCTTGTGCATGTCCATCGGCTCCTGTAGCCACCGCTCATACATTGCGATGACCTTGGCCACCTCCGCTGACGCATTTGTGTGGACGGCCGTCAGCTTGGTGGTGCCATGGGCGGTGACGGTGTACTCGTCGGTTTAGTCACTCCCGTCGCCGAAAACACCGTACTCTGCATCCATGGCAGCAGCTAATGCGGCGGCGGTGGCCTAGGGTCGGTAGTGGTGGCAGGGACTGGGCGTGGAGGTGGAGTGATATGATGCGGTGGTATGGCCAGGCGGAGGCGGTGCCTGCGGCAGCGTCAATGGTTATTGCGGTGGCGGCGCCGGTGGAAGGAATGAGTTGGGGATTTTTGCACACTGATGTGCTGAGGAGACGGAAGGCGATGCTTAAATTGCGTTTACCAATATTCCGGTCATACCCATGCAGAAGCAAGTTTGATCGGGCGAGCACTGATGGTTTCCAATCCTAGCGATTAAATTTGGCATCTTTCCCGGTAGGCAATGGGACGGGTGTGCGATGTGGCTTTGGTGTGGCAGAGACCGGTCACGTAGACCATCGTCCCGTTGCCGATCCGCAGCGGGTGCGCGGTGCTGACACGACGTAACGTGATAGGATAGAAGGAAGTGTACAGTTATTATTAATTCCTAACAAGTTTAAGAAGTGTAAGCATAGACATGGACCTAGCATCCCTGCACCCCGGGGCAGCCGCCAAGCCGATCAAGCCTGCTGATTGCAAAGCTTGTCCTGAATTTTCCAAAATGAAGCTCGTTTGCCCATGCTTCTATAAGTTTCACTGTAGGCCACTTGTGTAAGCATGCACGATCAAGCAACTTTGCAACACACGTGTCGGTGGAAAAGCATTAGGTTTCAACGCACCACATAGTTTAGGGATTTAGAATAGCTACATTGTGGAGCTCTAGAAAAATTGCATGGTAAAGCCTGATTCAGCTTTTTGTCAGATTTAGCTATAGCAACATTGTGTCTCGTTTGTCCTCACTTTTGCCCTCCCGATATTTCGAAGCCCTCACATGCGCTCGGAGGGGGGTGTCGTCTGGTCAAAGGCTTGGCCGTTACGTGCGCCATGACGCCTAAAGTGGAAGTTTTTTTTGTTATTTGGCATTTTTAAGAGCGCCTTTTCCCCTCTCTCTCTCTAACAGTTGTGTTTTTTCCCCAAAAGGTAGGGAATCTAGAGCAGCTTCTCTCTTCATTCATTGTTCCTTTTGCGATTGTTTTTCCCCAATCTAGTAGCAAATCTAGAGCAGCAAAACAAACCAGCACCATAAATAAATTCAGTAAACAGAGCAGCTGTAGATAAAGCAGCTAATATAGGTTATATAGTACGGTACTTAACGAGGTTCGAGAATTAGGCTGCTCAGCAGCAGCAGCAGCGGACTGCTTCAACACAGACAAGACAAAAGAAGCTGCTTTACAGCAGCAGTAGCAGCAGCTGATCAGTGGCCCCTCATGGCCTCTGCTAGGAGGTCATCTGTCTCCTCCCTCTGGCGCCTCCTCCACTTCTTGCTGCCCAGCCCCTTGACCTTGGGCACCTTGGTTCTGATCGGGGGCATGCGACCCTCCTCTATAGCCACCTTCTAGAGGTTGCAGAGGTGAAGACCGAGCGCCTGGTGCTTGGCCCTGAAGCTGTGGACGTTTACGGACTCGCCGCAGGTCCTCACGTCCTCAACATGCTTCACGAGGGAGTTGAAGTCCATGCCCCGGAGCCTCCTGGTTGGGCGGAAGGGGCACATGTACACGTCGCCGGCGAAGAAGTTGTTATACTGACCGAACTTTAGCCTCCTCAGCACATGACGAGTCTTGGTGTCCTTGGACTCGTCGTCGTTGCGAAGGTCGCTGCTATCCTCCTATTGGAAAAAAACAGTAGATTGAAATAAGGACATGATTGAGATACTTTGATTATCGGGATTGATTTTTTGCATAAATTAACCGAATGAGATCTCCCGATTATTCCCCAATGTCAAACCAAATCGAATACTGATCCCAACTACGAACAGGGGGATTCATCGAAAATTGAAATCTAACACAATAGGATTAGCTACTTTAAAAAAATACGAACAGCCGATCCCTAATAACATACGATCTAGCATCCAACAATGGGAATGGGGGAAGAACAAGGAAAGGGGAGAAAACCCTGGTTACCTCAGACCACGGGTCAGCGATGCTGGTGTCGTAGGGGTTCTCTGGCCTTATGTAGACAACCTCCTCATAGGGGTCCCAGCCGAGCGGGATCTGTCCGAGACCGGCGGGGGGCTCCTCGCCGGCCGCTACGGCGGATGCGGGGACGAGGATGGGGGGCTCCTCGCCAGCGGCCTTGGAGGCGCCGATGGCCACCGCGCCGATCTTCTCCATTGCCAGCATGGTTGGGGTTTTGTTGGGTGTTTGCAGAAGGTGATGGGACAGTGGAGACGGTTGAGTGAGCGAGTGCGTGATGAGTTGGAGTGGGGAGGCCTCTATTAAAGGAGAAGGGAAGCGGCATTTCGTTGCACTACCGTGCACCGCGTATGCTAATGCACCGTGCACGGCCACACGTGTCCGCTACCGCCTCGTGCACCGCACACGCGTACCGTGAGTCACATTTTTTCCCTCGTGTCTAACCATGGCGATTCAGTTGTACTCAGTTTTGCCCACCAACCATTGATCCTGTGTGATCTAGCGGACAGGATAACCCTTATATCTGTCGAGGGCACCCCTCTATCCATGCAAAATAACGAGTATGCCACCAGAACTTTAACAACATAAACAGAAGAACTTGAATATATTTTGAAGGGTACGAAAATAGAAATCCCCATAGTTTAAGGGTCTAGATACGGTAAGAGAACTAAATATTATTAGTGGCCGGGCCAGCACAGTGACGGGGTTGGTCGGCTAGAAGTTGTTGATTCCTAAGTAAGGGGACACTAGGCCTGTCTTGACATACTCCCTCAGGAACTTGCCATAAGCAGCGTGCTTAGCCTTGGTCGCTGACTTGTGTTTACTAGCCGGGCTTTTACCGATGCCAACCGCATGCGGAATCAAGCTGACAATCCTCGGGTTGACTCCTTTCTTACAGAAAGGACACCTGAGCTCCCCAAGTCGAGTGCGGAAAGGGATTATCCCGCTCATGAGCTTCTTCATGACATGGTTACACTTGTTGTCCCTGGTCTCCTTGTCAGAGTCCATCTCACTTGAATACACCTGTAATGTATGGAATACAAACCGAAACAAGAAAAATAATAAATATATATTCCTTCCACCATTCCAAGTTACTTTCGATGCAATAACATGTCTATACAGGTTCAGCAGTTCATTACAGCCGTCTCCCCAGCTCGCTCCTAAATTAATGTGGTTTGTGTTCTTGGTAACTTATTAATAAATAAATAATGTGGATTCATTCATAACAGACTAGATCTCTCCATGTACCGGTTCGTATGTTGCATCTAATCATTAGGACTAGATTTTTTATGATGCCAGGATAGATTAAGCTCGAGCAGAAAATATCAAACATGTAGAAATAGATGTACCTCCGGGTACACGAGCGAAGCGTGTTCGTCGAACTCCACGCCATCATCGGCGCCTTCGAAGTCGTCAGCACCGGCGTGCACATGGTCCCCCAAGGGTTTGAACTGCACGTCCTCCTCGGCCTGTGCTGCGTGATGCTCCTCCAGATCTTCCGCGTGAAGCACCACCCTGGCGGCGATGCCCGGACACTCACCCCCACGCACTGGTTTCATGGAGAAGGTTTGTGCAAGTATGTTCAAGATTGTGGGGTTTTGCTAGATAGGGAAGAGAGAGTAGTGGATGAGTGCGAATGGAGGACTCGATAGGTTGGGTTTTTAATGCGGGGACGTTTAGGCCTCCTCGAGGGCCCCGGTTGACAGCTCTTCCGGCTGTGGCTGCCGCGTGGAAGGTTCGTGTGGTGGGGGCCTGACGGAAGTGAGAGTGCAGGCGCGCTTCATAGTAAAAATGGTATAGCCGGTGGTCCGTGGATGACCAGTTGCCGTGCAGTACACTTGTAGCCTTTGTAGACTAGATTAAACATGACATGACAACTCGATGACTTTTTCCATGGACGGCATCATGTTCCTTCTTGTAGAAGTCTCGTTGAAGGAGAAGTCCGTGTTGTCTCACGATATCCTATGAAGGGCACGACGTGTGCAACGTGCCTCGTTGGATCACACAGGATCAACGGTTGGTGCGCACGATCCACGTGACAACTGTGACAACCAATCAGGGCGTAGCAGACAGAGTGGGCACATGTTTGGGCTTCTACGAAAGAGACAGAAGGGGGCCAAAACTGGGTAGTATCAAAAAACCAAGGGCAAAGCTGAGTAGTATAAAAATGGAAAGTGGGTGTCTTTTACAATGAAATGCATCATGGCATACATCAAATTATGCCAAGATAGATCCACTAGAGTTCATTGCATGTGTGTTCTTTCCACAAACCACATATGTATCCACAAGAGTTATTGCATGTATGTTCCTGTCATGAACCACATTTGGATCAACCTGTTTCATTGCATGTGTGTTCTTTCCACAAACCACATATGGATCAACCAATGGCATTGCATGTGTGTTCTATTGACAAACCACACATGGATCAACCAGTGTTCACTGCATGTGTGTTCTTTCCACAAACCACTTATGGATCAATCAGTGGTCATTGCATTTGTGTTCTTTTCCACAAACCACATACGGATCCATATGTGTTCTTATACTAACACCAGCACTAGAGTCATTGCATGTGTGTTATTTCCAAAAACCACACATGGATCAACCACTAGAGTCATTGCATCTGTGTTATTTCCACAAACCACACATGGATCAACAAGTAGCCATTGCATGTGTGTTCTTTCCACAAACCACTTATGGATCAACCAGTTGTCATTGCATGTGTGTTCTTTCCACAAACCACACATGGATCAACCAGTGGTCATTGCATGTGTGTTCTTCTCCACAAACCACATATGGATTAACCAGTGGTCATTGCATGTGTGTTCTTTCCACAAACCACATATGGATCAACCAGTGTCTTTGCATGTGTGTTCTTTCGACAAACCACATATGGATCCATTTGAATCATTGCATGTTTGTTCTTATACTAAAACCACAAACCAGCACTAGACTCATTGCATGTGTGTTCTTTTCCACAAACCACACATGGATCCACTAGACTCATTGCATGCGTGTTCTTTTCCACAAACAACTTATGGATCAACCAGTGGTCATTACATGTCTGTTCTTTTCACAAACTACATGTGGACCCACTAGAGTCATTGCATGTGTGTTCTTATACTAAAACTAGCACTAGAGTCATTGCATGTGTGTTCTACCCACAAACCACACATGGATCAACAAGTGGCATTGCATGTGTGTTCTTTTCACAAACCACACATGGATCAACCAGTGTCATTGCATGTGTGTTCTTTCCACAAACCACATATGGATCAACCAGTGGTCATTGCATGTGTGTTCTTTTCCACGAACCACTTATGCTTCCATTAGAGTCATTGCATGTGTGTTATTTCCACAAACCACACATGGATCAACCACTAGTAAGTGCATGTGTGTTATTTCCACAAACCACACATGGATCAATCACTACAGTCATTGCATGTGTGTTCTTTCCACATATCACATATGGACACACTAGAGTCATTGCTTGTGTGTTCTTATACTAAAACCAGCACTAGAGTCATTGCATTTGTGTTCTTTCCACAAAGCACATATGAATCAACCAGTGGTCATTGCATGTGTGTTCTTTTCACAAACCACATATGGATCAACCAGTGGTCATTGCATGTGTGTTCTTTCACAAACCACATGTGAACCCACTAGAGTCATTGCATGTGTGTTCTTATACTAAAACCAACACTAGAGTCATTGCATGTGTGTTATTTCCACAAACCACACATGGATCAACCACTAGAGTAATTGCATGTGTGTTCTTTCCACAAACCACACATGTATCAACCAGTGTCATTGCATGTGTGTTCTTTCCACAAACCACATATGGATCCATTTGAGTTATTGCATGTTTGTTCTTATACTAAAACCACAAACCAGCACTATACTCATTGCATGTGTGTTCTTTTCCACAAACCACACATGGATCCACTAGACTCATTGCATGTGTGTTCTTTTCCACAAACGACTAATGGATCAACCAGTGGTCATTACATGTCTGTTCTTTTCACAAACTACATGTGGACCCACTAGAGTCATTGCATGTGTGTTCTTATACTAAAACTAGCACTAGAGTCATTGCATGTGTGTTCTACCCACAAACCACACATGGATCAACAAGTGGCATTGCATGTGTGTTCTTTTCACAAACCACACATGGATCAACCAGTGTCATTGCATGTGTGTTCTTTCCACAAACCACATATGGATCAACCAGTGGTCATTGCATGTGTGTTCTTTTCCACGAACCACTTATGCTTCCATTAGAGTCATTGCATGTGTGTTATTTCCACAAACCACACATGGATCAACCACTAGTAAGTGCATGTGTGTTATTTCCACAAACCACACATGGATCAATCACTACAGTCATTGCATGTGTGTTCTTTCCACATATCACATATGGACACACTAGAGTCATTGCTTGTGTGTTCTTATACTAAAACCAGCACTAGAGTCATTGCATTTGTGTTCTTTCCACAAAGCACATATGAATCAACCAGTGGTCATTGCATGTGTGTTCTTTTCACAAACCACATATGGATCAACCAGTGGTCATTGCATGTGTGTTCTTTTCACAAACCACATGTGAACCCACTAGAGTCATTGCATGTGTGTTCTTATACTAAAACCAACACTAGAGTCATTGCATGTGTGTTATTTCCACAAACCACACATGGATCAACCACTAGAGTAATTGCATGTGTGTTCTTTCCACAAACCACACATGTATCAACCAGTGTCATTGCATGTGTGTTCTTTCCACAAACCACATATGGATCCATTTGAGTTATTGCATGTTTGTTCTTATACTAAAACCACAAACCAGCACTATACTCATTGCATGTGTGTTCTTTTCCACAAACCACACATGGATCCACTAGACTCATTGCATGTGTGTTCTTTTCCACAAACGACTTATGGATCAACCAGTGGTCATTACATGTCTGTTCTTTTCACAAACTACATGTGGACCCACTAGAGTCATTGCATGTGTGTTCTTATACTAAAACTAGCACTAGAGTCATTGCATGTGTGTTCTACCCACAAACCACACATGGATCAACAAGTGGCATTGCATGTGTGTTCTTTTCACAAACCACACATGGATCAACCAGTGTCATTGCATGTGTGTTCTTTCCACAAACCACATATGGATCAACCAGTGGTCATTGCATGTGTGTTCTTTTCCACAAACCACTTATGCTTCCATTAGAGTCATTGCATGTGTGTTATTTCCACAAACCACACATGGATCAACAACTAGTAAGTGCATGTGTGTTATTTCCACAAACCACACATGGATCAATCACTACAGTCATTGCATGTGTGTTCTTTCCACATATCACATATGGACACACTAGAGTCATTGCTTGTGTGTTCTTATACTAAAACCAGCACTAGAGTCATTGCATGTGTGTTCTTTCCACAAAGCACATATGAATCAACCAGTGGTCATTGCATGTGTGTTCTTTTCACAAACCACATATGGAACAACCAGTGGTCATTGCATGTGTGTTCTTTTCACAAACCACATGTGAACCCACTAGAGTCATTGCATGTGTGTTCTTATACTAAAACCAACACTAGAGTCATTGCATGTGTGTTATTTCCACAAACCACACATGGATCAACCACTAGAGTAATTGCATGTGTGTTCTTTCCACAAACCACACATGTATCAACCAGTGTCATTGCATGTGTGTTCTTTCCACAAACCACATATGGATCCATTTGAGTTATTGCATGTTTGTTCTTATACTAAAACCACAAACCAGCACTATACTCATTGCATGTGTGTTCTTTTCCACAAACCACACATGGATCCACTAGACTCATTGCATGTGTGTTCTTTTCCACAAACGACTTATGGATCAACCAGTGGTCATTGCATGTGTGTTCTTTTCACAAAACTACATGTGGACCCACTAGTGATTATATGTGTGTTCTTATACTAAAACTAGCACTAGATTCATTGCATGTGTGTTCTATCCACAAACCACACATGGATCAACCAGTGATTGTCCATTGCATGTGTGTTCTTTTCCCACAAACAACATATGGATCCACCAGTGTTCACTGCATGTGTGTTCTTTCCACAAACCACATATGGATCAACCAGTGGTCATTGCATGTGTGTTGTTTTCAACAAACCACTTATGGATCCATTAGAGTCATTGCATGTGTGTTATTTCCACAAACCACAAATGGATCAACCACTAGAGTCATTGCACGTGTGTTATTTCCACAAACCACACATGGATCAACCACTAGAGTCATTGCATGTGTGTTCTTTCCACAAACCACACATGGATCAACTAGTGTCATTGCATGTGTGTTATTTCCACATACCACACATGGATCAACAAGTGGTCATTGCATGTGTGTTCTTATACTAAAACCAGCACTAGAGTCATTGCATATTTGTTCTTTCGACAAACCACTTATGGATCAACCAGTGGTCATTGCATGTGTGTTCTTTTCCACAAACCACTTATGGATCAACTGGTGGCATTGCATGTGTGTTCTTTTCACAAACCACACATGGCTCAACCAGTGGTCATTTCTTGTGTGTTCCTTCCACAAACCACATATGGATCAACCAGTGGTCATCGCATGTGTGTTCTATTCCACAAACCACATATGGATCAACCAGTGGTCATTGCATGTGTGTTCTTTCCACGAACCACACATGGATCAACTAGTTTTTCTCCATTGCATGTGTGTTCTTTTCCACAAACCACACATGGATCAAGCAGTGGTCATTGCATGTGTGATCTTTCCATAAACCACTTATGGATCAACCGGTGGTCATTGCATGTGTGTTCTTTTCACAAACCACATGTGGACCCACTAGAGTCATTGCATGTGTGTTATTTTCCACAAACCACATATGGATCAACCAGTGGTCATTGCATGTGTGTTCTTTCCACAAACCACACATGGATCAAGCAGTGTCATTGCATGTGTGTTCTTTCCACAAACCACATATGGATCAACCAGTGGTCATTGCATGTGTGTTCTTTTCACAAACCACATATGGATCAACCAGTGGTCATTGCATGTATGTTCTTTTCACAAACCACATGTGAACCCACTAGAGTCATTGCATGCGTGTTCTTATACTAAAACCAATACTAGAGTCATTGCATGTGTGTTATTTCCGCAAAAAACCACACATGGATCAACCACTAGAGTCATTGCATGTGTGTTCTTTCCGCAAACAACTTTTGGATCAACAAGTGGTCATTAAATGTGTTTTCTTTTCCACAAACCACTGATGGATCAACCGGTGGCATTGCATGTGTGTTCTTTTCACAAACCACACATGGATCAACCAGTGGTCATTGCATGTGTATTCTTTCCACAAACCACATATGGATCAACCAATGGCATTGCATGTGTGTTCTTTTCACAAACCACACAATGCATCAACCAGTGTTCACTACATGTGTGTTCTTTCCACAAACCACTATGGATCAATTAGTGGTCATTGCATATGTGTTCTTTTCCACAAACCACATATGGATCCATAGTGTTTCTTATACTAAAACCAGAACTAGAGTCATTGCATGTGTGTTATTTCCAAAAA